>JAAGKR010006249.1:0-44421 GCA_011419295.1 Clarias macrocephalus | reverse complement strand
AGAAAGGTACGTCTGGGATTCTGAGATGGTGCTACTATTCAAAACAAGCCAAAAGCTTTACATGTATACAGTAGATTTAGCCTGGTGATGTCACCCTATTTTTTTAGGTTTAGGGCTTCTCAGTAGCACCTTTGTCCTCATGTAGAATAGATTTATGTAGCTTTTCTTTTCATATGTAGCTTATGGAGTTATCTGGAAACAAATCAAATTGTACAACCTGTTAGATGTTTAACATTTAGCAAAGCTGCCTTGATACTTGGTCCACACTTAAAATGGGTTCCTCAAGGAACCCAGAAGTGTAATATCATCATCTTTACACCTACAGTATCTATCTAGCAGTCTCAGAGAAAGAAAATGTTTTAAGGACTTTGTGGGTTCTTCTGCTATGGCTCTTGAAAAGGTTCTCAGTGAATCCCAGATTTTCCCCAAACAAATTAAACCTGTTTTTTTTTTTAATGTGATGGTTGTTGCTCTAATGGTTCTTCGAGGTTCAATTGAGAACCAAATAGAAAAAAAAGACGTTTAATTATCCAAGCAACATTAAGGAACCACTGAAGAACTTAGTCGGGAAGGGCTTTGAGTAGAACCTTCGAGTGCTTTTTGGCCCTTTATACTGTAGGTTGAATGTGTGTATTGCATTTGTTTACAGATGCATGAATAGCAGAACAGCGGCACGTTAAAGAGTCATTTTGTCAGAATGTTGTTTACACTGATGTAATTATGCTGTTTTGTGTCAACAGATAAGAAATAAAGTGGTTTTATGGACTGATGGCGTAATGTTGACACTCATGCTGAACACAAACGAGGTTGCCAAAGCAAACACAATGCACAATGAGTAAGCTGCTCGATAATAATAATAAATAAATAAATAAATAAAATGAACTCTAAAATATGAAGAGTTGGTCCTGATTACAGAGCAAGTGCAACAGTGTTACTGTATACATTGTAAAGTGTTGTACAGTCTTATATATACAGTATAGACTGTTGTACTGTACATTACCCATGATTATACATTAAACAAACAAATCAAATCAGTTACTTCTTTCCTTTTTATCCAATAGTTTTTTTGAATTCTTTCTTTACACTGATTCAGTTTCCCCTCTTTTCCCCCTTCCTTGCTTAGTATCTTCCATCTGCTCTCCATTTCCTAGTGACATATTTCTTTTACTTCCTTGTGTCCTTCTTTCCTCATTTCATTTCCTTCTGTCTTTCTTTTCTTTCCTATTTTTCATCTTTTCTCATGTCTTTTGTTTTCCTTCCTTCATTCCTGCTTTTATTTTGAATTTGTATCGTTTTTTCCTTCCTCCCTTCCTTCAATTTTGTATTTAGTTTTCCATTTCCTTCCATTTTTCTATTTTGTCTTTCTTTTCCTTCCTTCTTTTATTTTCTGTCTTTCTGTCACTTCATTTCCTCATTTTTTCTACTTTCATCTGTCTTTCATTTCATCTTCCAATCTTCTTTTTCCTTCCTTCTTTCCTCCTTTTCCAGTTCCATCCGAAGCCTGAATCTGATGATGCTGAAACCTCATTTTAATGTTTAAAGTTAAGTTTAAAGAAAACTGCATCAAAATCACTTATTCAAGTGGTGCAAGGCGACAGTGCAAACCACTACACCACTGTGCCGCCTACACCAGAATCAGAACTTTTATTTTTTGAACAAAAAAAGTTTAATAGTAGAATTAAGCTCTGAACACAGAAGAGGAGCTTCAGTATGTTTGTAGCTGATTGTTTTTTTTTCTGTAACATCCTGATTTGGTTTATTCGTCTCCCAACCTCAGCAACCGATGATTATAGCGAACAATTTATCAAAGTACGACACACTGTTACTGCAACATGTGACTGCCACCTCCTCTGAGCTCTGAGATCATAATCTTCTCACTTACGCACCTTGCATCAACAACACACACAAACACACACGCACACCCTGCTGCAGTAAGACCCACAGATAAATAAATAAAGAAATACATCGCTTCTTATCATTTGCCACAAGACCGTAAAATCTGCATGTCCTACAACCACCAGCTGGGTCGATGAGTAAAAACATCACATATCAGCTCGGGCCGAACGGAACCGTTGTGTAATTATCAGTAATGTACAAGACTTTTATTGGTCTTCTTAGCACGAGTGAGAAATCCCCATGCTGTAGTCACATTCCTTATTCAGCTCACTGGCAGAGAAACAATGCAGGTATTCTGGGAGTAGAAGAAAAGGTCACTCGCATTTAACACACAGTTACAGTGAAAAGCAAAGGCTGAAACACACACACTCTCACACACACTTGCACAGTTCGAAAACGTGTTACTACTGACAATTTTCCAATAGTGGGTGCAAATACTTTTACTTTTCCTATATACAAATTCGTGCCAGTGATAAATTAATGCCTGAGTTATTGGTAAAAAATGATATTGTATATGGTTGTTCATACAAATAAGAAATAAAACCCTTGGTGTCCAGTTGTGTGATGAAGATCCTGTTTACTGCACAACCATTTTTACAATTTCCCATTTATTAAAGAACACAGTTTTACAATTTTATCTATTCATAGTTACAAAACAAGTTTTGTTCTCACTTACGTCCCAGAGGCTTTAAACAATCACATGTTCAGACTGATTGAATAAGCTGTTACTATAGAAACGATAAAGCTTTTTATTATTGGGGAGTATTTATTTATTTATTATATGAGGATTATTTAACCCCAAACTCGTTTCTCTTTTAAGGGAACTTATGGGGGATATAACACACTCCAAACAGGACACATGGAACACATCACGTGGAACACATCACTCTGACTTTTTTGGGAGGGGTTTATTATCAGATGTGTTTTTTTTTTTTTTTTTTTTACTGAAAGTGCAAACTGGTTTTGACTCTGCATTTTGGGAAGCAGTTGTTCTCCTGCTACTTTTTTTTTTGACCTACTTTTACCCATAGTGCGACCAACAGTTAGCGTGACTAACGATTGCTAGAACACAAGTGACGCAGAGTGACACATATGATTAACCGTCCCACTGCTGTGATGCTCTATATCACCACTCCTGGAACGCCTCTCATCCAATCAGATTACTCAGTTGGAAATAACTGTTTTATAGTATACAATTAAATGTTGGTCCCCCCTTATGACCAATCACAGTCCAGAATTCAACAGCACTTTGCTTTTATACGGCACGTCCATTCAGTTACAGTACAATTGCTTCTTTTTAAATCAGAGCGATGCCAATTCTCTATACTACAGTTTAAGTGGGCTGCCTGGCATTTTTTCAGTTTCTTTGACCATCTCATAAAAGAAGTGTGATGGCAGATGGCAATCACACTAAAACACACTGTCACAAACTAAAAGTTAATTAGATTTAAAGTTACGTAAATTAATAATGTTAGGAAATAATGAAGATGATGATTTTATGTAAAGAAAACCACATTTAATCATTGAAAGAACTGAAATAAACACCTGTTTTCATTATCATCATCATCATCACCATCGTCGTCGTCATCATCCCCTCGTTTCCCTAAATGTGTCCATGACAGATGCTCCAAATGCACTAGCTGTAATTGTAAAGCTCCCTGAAATTATCTGAGCATAAACATGGCCATTTGGCATGAAAAAAATATCTAAATAATGAAAAGAGGAAGGGAAGTTTTCTATCAAATAAGCCATTTAACTGTCAAATGTAAACTCGCCAGTCTCAGTAACGTCTCAGATAACATTTAATTTCACTTCATTTTTCAAAGAGCATTTTATGTACAGGACACAACACACTCCTCGATGATTCCTTAAGAGTTCACTGGATAATTAAGGGTAGTAAGTCTACTAAATAAAACATTTAAAGTCCCCCTTAATTAAATAACCATTCATTTTCCTCCATTGTACAGTAATTACTGGGTGTTAAACATATAATAGACAATAAATGCATAGGCAGTAATTACAGGTCAGGCCTGGTAAAATGTTACACATATTAAACACTGAATGTAACAAAGGTTAGGTTTCCTCAGCAGTACTTGACACAAGATTATAATAAATTACTTCACATCGCATTTATATTTATAATAATAATAAAAAAACATGATTCTAAGATTCATATCTAGACATGATATTATAAATAATTAGTTATCTTAAGTTAAATATTTAATAATTATATGATCTTACAGTAAGTGTTGTGTAACTGTATGTAAATGATGTTTAACTTTATAATACAGCCACAATGTAATCATCTATAAGCATCAAGTCTTCATGCATGATCAGTTGGCAAACTTAAAAACTTCTCAGTACTTTACTTTTCAGTAATTTACAAATTATATTCTGTTTACTATATATTTATACTTTGTGCAAATTTAAATATATAAATCTGTAAAATAAAGTTTGTAGATTAATTAATTCATTTATGTTTTCAATTAATTTATATTGAGTATTTTTTGCATTCAAGTTGGTTTCTATTGCTATGATTATTTCTAGAAATATATTACTTTTTTCATTTTCAAGTACTGATACACAAACCTCATAACTTTTGTTTACCAAGTTACCTTATATCTTAACAAAAATATTAAAGCTTAATATAAAAAATATGTAACATGAATAAGAAATGTGTGATGTATTGTGGTTTATCTGAAAATTTCTAGCTACAATGCAAATTGAAATTTTGCTAAATAACATATATTGGTACTTTTGATTTAACTACAAAAATAGACTGGATTTACTTGTGTAGATTCAGAAATGTTAAATAAGTGAAACTGTACCTATGCACTGTGAAACTTTAACTAAATAAAGTGTAAACTTAAAGAGGTCAATCTCACTCACTCTTTTTGGTCACTTATAGAATAACATCCAGTATTTTGTGTTACTAACATTGTCTTAAAACAACAGTTACATAAGTTTCTGCTTAAAGTAACATACAGCAAGGGTTCTCTAAAGGAGCGTGTCCAAACTTCCCTTCTTAGTGGAGTTTTAGAATGGATGAAGCATTTAAATACAAATATTTGGGGATTTGCACTCATTTTAAAATTCTTATTATTTTATTGTAACTAGTAACTAAATATTAGTAACATTTAAAAATACATAGGATATATATATATATATATATATATATATATATATATATATATATATATATATTTTTTTTTTTTATTATCTACATGTATATCTATACTTTTAAACATTTTTATTACTTATATCTGGAATTTTCTTTTTTCTGTAAAACCTGTTTTGTAGCAATGTCCAAAAGTGCTATAGATATAAAATGGACAAAATCTACAACAAAAACAGCAGCAGCAACAACAAAACCCTAATACTGTATGCTCCAAAAATTCGATAGAAAATGCAAATTAATTTATTAATAAATAGATAAATAAATAAATAAACAGATTTTGCTTCTAGTAAACTAAACCTTGACCTCATTATGTTTTTAATTAATTAATTGTATTAATTCATGAACTTATTTAATTTTTTTGCTTTTTTGTTGACTGATTAATTGATTAACAAATATGTGACTTTAATAAAGTAAATAAATATACATAAATGCCACTACACTGACCACCAGTGCTTTATATTCTTCACCTACATTTACATTTAGGCATTTGGCAGATGCCCAGTTTGAAGTCTGGAGTGACTTACATTTTTTATCTCATTATACATCTGAGCAGTTTTAGGGTTAAGGGCCTTGCTGAATGTCCCAAGAGGGACAACTTGGTGGTTGTGGGATTTGAACGTGGGACCTTTTGAACCATAAGACCAATGCCTTAACCACTGAGTTAGACCGCATATGTAATGACCTATAATGTTCATATACAGTGGAACCTTGGATTACAAACATAAGGCTCGTATAGCAAAACACTTGTAAACCAAATTGTATTTACCCATAAGAAATAATGGAAACTCAAATTATTCATTCCACAGGCCAAAAAAAATAAATAAATAAATACAAATAATGAATATAAAATATAAAGTAAAAATTTAACTAATTAACCTGCACTTTACCCTTTAAAAAAAGTAAAAATAAATCCCGACAGATAAGTGTTTCCGTTTGCCCCTCCCCTCTCCTTCTTCTCATTTTACACAGTAAAAAATGTGTGTGTATGCCTTCAAACACACACATACAAACACAAAATAAAAGATGTTTTACGCGCACACACATGGTCACAGTGTTATAGTAAACAGTACACGCGTGCACGGATGTTGATTATACCAGTGAGAGACGTGCACTAGGACCCAGCAGGGGAGACGATTACCCACAATTCCGCAGCGCAGAGAAAAACCATTGGCTCAGTTGTGATCACGTGACGCTCGGCGTCAAAACAAGAAGCACATGCTACTCGGGATTCGTAAAGCAAGACTTGTTCATTTTCCAAATCAAAATGTATTAAAAATCTTTGCTTGTCTTGCGGAACACTCGCAAACCGAGTTACTCGCAATCCAAAGTTTCACTGTCTTATAAACTAAAGACACACACAAACATAGTTGCCTTACAAAACACTATACACAATACATTACAAATAACACCATTTAACTTTTTCTTTCCAAAAAAAATCATATACTGTTTTTAGAATACAGACTTTACACAGTTGCACTGTCACGTTGTGAAGTCGAATTCTTATTGCCCAACATTCCCTGAGACAATTATTATTTAAAAAATCTATAAAACTGCTACACAGAGAATGAAAGGCTGCAAATATTCCCGGGACCTGAAACACGTTCACAGCGCAATCACCGATCCGGAGCGCTATAAATCTCGATTGGCCTTATGACAGAAATCGATATATGAAAGCTCGACCACATATCCGCTGGGCGATTCTATCAGGCCGGCTCAGGATTCAGTGTGTGTGTGTTTTTAGGAGAAACTTGAGACAGTCAGTGAGCTCTTTTGTCTACTGTAATATTTCAAGGTGAATGCTGCAAAAGGGACTAAAAAAAAATAAAAAGATTTTTATTTTCACAGGAAGAGATGTATACAATGACATTCAACCTAGTGATGACCTTAGAGGCAGAAATAACATCTACTAATTGACGCTCAAGCCCAGGAAATGGATTTAAGCACACAAGTCGTACTGAAGAAGGTTCTGCTTTCTGATGGAATCCCTGTTCAACAGCTTTAGTGCTAATCTTCAGTTGGTAAGATGGTCACATGCTCACCAAAAGCTTCAAGCGCAGCTCTCTGTGGACGTGCAATGTGTTCGTAGCTGATAGCATGAACGACCGGTGCGATGCCCGAAGCCTGGACGCAGAAGACCAGACAGGAAATACGTGCAAAATTCAAAGCCAAAAGGACGACAAAAGCTCCATGTGGAGGCCACACAGAGTGGAAAATGAGCCTCGAGCCAAAAAAGAAGCAGCAAAAAATTTATAGCATCACTTCTGTATCAGGTGAAGATTCAGTGCAATTTCCAAAATGATGCCGGGAAATAAAATAAAGTGTCAATAGAATATATTTAGAGACACTCGCACAACGTCAGAATCAAAGGGAAGGCTTTCAAGTCTTTCAAGATGAATGAGGCTCGAAGCTAAAAAGCCCCGCGTCTAATTTTCCTACTCGGCTCGACGCTAGCAGGGCGTCTAATGAATGTTAAATAAGGTGGCAGATCGTAAACCTGCCACGAGACTTTGTAGGTTCTCAAAAGAACAGAACATTTCTACAAGAAGGAGCAAGAATCAGGAAAAGCACGGACACAAGCGGCGTCTACGCGTACAGGAACGGTTAGGAAGAAGAAGATAAAATGATCCAGCTTTGGCCTCTTTGTTGTTTTGTTTGCCGAATCTGTGTACGGAAACCTTTTTTTTCTGAAAGTCTCAAATTCTCGAATTCTCTAACCTGATTAGTCAGAAGCAAATTATACGATCATGATGTTTATGTTAATTTGCTTTATCTAACATGTCATAGTTTTTATCACACAGGGACTTCTACAGCAGATCACAATGTACTAATAAAATGGCGGCATGGATATGAAAATGAGAGCTAGAGATCATATTTGTTTAGCATCACCGGTCATTAACTAATTGCTAACTGTATAAGGTCAGCAACCTAATTAAGGCGACACCAGCTCAGCGTAGCGACATCTATTGAACATGTTACAATAATGCATTTTGGTATCTGTTATTACTTACGATAATTAATTCTTTTAAATAACAACTTTCTGTTAGCTTCAGGCAAATCTCACCCCTCGTCACATCTTCTAAATCCTTTCTTCACTTCTTTTTATGTATCCACAGAAACACATAAGAAAAAAAAAAAAACACACACACACACAATCTTGCCTCTAGAGCAAGTGTAAGAATCCTAACATTATCCTTCGACTACGCTTTAACGCAAAATTAGGCTTTTATCGTCCACTGTACAGAATTAAAAATATCCAATTGGCAGTTTCACCATCTGTGCACAGAAGTTAAGTTAGCTCTTAAAATGCGCAGTAATTTGCAGTAATAAGAAACACTCTAATGCTTCCTTTGTGTTTCAACACATGCAGTAAGTCAGCGATGGGTCAAAACCGTGACTCAGCATAAAAACTCTCCTGCGGTCTCATAGTGGTGCTGATGTCATCACTAGAAAGTGGCCATTTTAAATCGTTTCTGCTTCTTGTGCATAAATTGAGCGCAGATGACGGGTGGCGAGAGCGTACTTTCGAGCCACATCTGCTCGTTTACAGTACGTGGACTTTGACAAAATTCGGAGAAGTTTCTCTTTTTAGGACATGGAAACGTCCGGCACGGTTTAAATCCAGATTCAGCTTTGGTCATGATGTGCTTCAAAGATCCCATATTCGACAATTTCTTATAAGAAGCTAACACAGGATTTAGGGCTCCCCAAAGTGTGTGCGTTTCTATACCTCAAACTCCTCCTCCAAACACCAAACACGTCATTTCAGTGTCTATGTAAATGAGCTACTGCTGAGCGACGCCCCTCTGAAGATGAAGAAGGAGATCAGACAAGAAACTGGCGAAAATGCAACATAGTGGATGCCAAATGAAGGTAAACACCAAGAAGATAAGACAAGACACGACCTTCCAGACAACGGTGGGTTGTGCAAAGGTGGGCAACAAATGGGGGGCGGGGCTCCTCTTCTATGAGGTCACATCTGATTAAATTTATGTATTTTTTGTACATGCACAATGAAGACCTGTCTGAATGTTTTAAAATGATGTAAAGTGAATTTTGCATTATGTGGCCCCTTTAATTACATCAGGCTACACACTAAGCAAAAAACATACAAAGTTAACGATTCTGCTGTTGTTGATGATGACGACATGACAATACTACAGTACTGCTAATACTAATATTAATAATGATAAAACAGATAGTAAAAAGGATTACAACAATATACAGTACATGAATCTGAAGCCTTTTTAACTGAGTAACAATATTAATACCAATAGACAGACAGAAAGATAAATTGGCAAACAGGCAGTTCGATCCCTGGTTAAAGAAGAAGTCGCCCCTGTGAATAGATATGTAAAGGGAACTATAGAAACAATAACCTAAATGCCCTAAAACAAGCATTGTATTATCTTGACACATGACTGATTAAGGATGTTAAAAAAAAATAAACCATCTCCTGTTCCATCCTTTCGTCCTAACATACGTAACTGTGCAGGGGGAAAAAAATCAATATTCTAAAAATACCTGTCATTTAAATAAAGGTCCGGATTTGAAAAGCCATTAGGAGACGCTGGGTGTTTTATAGACTCGAGACTTCCACAGACGCGTGTGATCAATACAGTAAAAAAAAAATGACGAGGCTGTCCTTGTGGCTGAAAGAGAGAGAGAGAGAGAGAGAGAGCGAGAGAGAGAGAGATCATTGGAGTAAAGTGTAAAAGGTTGACAGGTTTATCAGTGCCGTATCACAATATTTACACGAGCTGCATGTGAAAAGCTCAGCGCTGATCCTCGGTGAGATTTCTGCTTACAGATAAGCTTCTACTCGACAGGAGAGTGTCGGATCACTGAGATACATACATATGTACATACACCCCCCCCCCCCACACACACACACACACACAGTCATACACAGTATTATATAAAGAATATACATACAGTACATACTTATCTTTACAGCCTGGAGTTTGTTGCAATTGCATTTCACTACTGTTGTACGTGTACAACCATGTATGTGACAAATAAAATTCTTGAATCTTGAATGAATTGAATGAAAAATTTTAAATAAGGAAAGTAATAGTTTTCAATAAGAAGATAAAGCATGAAATAAGATTTTAGTATTACAGTGGAACCTCGGATTGTGAGTAACGTGGTTTACAAGTGTTCCGCAAACCGAGCAAAGATTTGTATAAATATTTTATTCGGAAACCGAGCAAATATTAGTTTACGAGCGCCGAGTATCATTTATCACGCATGCGACAATTATTTTGACACCGAGCGTCACTCTCTCACTAAAAAGTGAGTCCGTTAATATACGCTCATGCCAGTCTAAGAGAGATTTCTTTTTTTTCCTGTTAAAACGGTGTTTCCGTTGTGTGTGAGTTTGTTGTGAATCTTGGGGGAGAGGGAGGAGGAGTGTTACTGTGTAAAACGAGGCGAGTGAAGCTCCACACACACACACACACACACACACACACACACACACACGGCCGCGCACCAATGAAAACACTTATCTGTCAGGATTTATTTGTACTTTTTTTTTTTAAGGTAAAGTGCAGATTAATTTGTTTTATTTTCATTTTATAGATTGTATTAATTATTTGTATGTATTTATTTTTGGGGGCTGTGGAACAAATAATTAGAGTCTTCATTATTTCTTATAGGAAATGATGATTTGGTTTATGAGTGTTTTGGAATTCGAGCCCACTCCCGGAACGAATTATGCTCGTAATCCAAGGTTCCACTGTATTTTTTTTTAACAATTTATGAATCTAGAAAGACTTATTATAAATAATAATTATTCGGTTCATTATTGAATTTAACATGTTGACTGAGCTAATAAAAAAAAAATACCTTTGAGATTTTTAGTGTTTTCGGTTATGATTAGCTGATATTACTGGAGGAGCAAGCGGCTTTTATATAGGTTTTATCCTGATAGCTGTAGATACATACTGTATATACATATAGAGACATATAGTGAAACAAAAAGCAACATAAGCAGATTATAGCGTTATAGTCAGAAAATAGAATACATTGATGCAAAAAATTTACTTTATGCACATTTCAGTGCGTGGATACTATATTATTTAATATATCACTATATTATCAGTTCATAGACTTATATATTGGACATGTAATATTTGCCTTAATTTTCAGTCATGACATTAGAACACCAGAAAGGAATGAAGGAAGGTTGACAAAAAGGAAAGACGGAATTAGAAAAGTAAAGGTGTATAAAGTCACAACTGTTTTTCAATATTTGTTCAAAAACAACATACAGAAGGCTGTACTTGAATCAGTGAATCATTGTCAAAATTACATTTATGCTATTTTCCGTGTGTTGGTGCAAAATTTTTTTTTGTATTTCTTATCATATATTGGACACAGTATTTTTCTTAAATTTCAGTCAGTGTGTCAGGAAAGAAGGAAATAAAGTAAAAAAGGAAAAGTGTTCAACAGCTGAGGCAGAACAGCTTACTTGAGTGACTAGATAATCACTGTGGAAAAAAAGAAATAAATGGAAAAACATTTAAATAACGTCAAGAAAAATAAGAAAGCAATAAACTAAAAGTAAAATCTATTTTTTAAGGTTCATTTCTAGAGGTCACATGTTATCATCATAGCATCATGTTATCACGTCATCATGCAGCAAAAAAAAAAAAACTCTAGGTGATGTAGGAAACTTAAAAAAAAAAATTTTTATTGGTTGACTGATTGATTAATTATTTGAATGTTGCACAATTTAATGACACTGAATCGCTGTTTGTTGTATCCCTTGTGCCATTTATGTCCAGGTTAGGTAGATTAATGTCTATCGATTATTTGTTTGTTTGTTTGTTTCCAGCCACAGCCGAGGCAAAGGGATTCAATGAAGTGAGCAGACAATCAAATCAAATGTAATGAAATAAAATAAAGTTTAATGGAAGCCACAGGTTATCTGCTACAGCTCGTATATAACTTGTGTCTGAGTGAGGTAGGAAAGTTTGAGACGCCCCTCAGGTCTGCTAGATTTCCATGTTTGCAGCAACTCCGTGTGAAATCTCAGTACAGTAACATGTAACATGGCAGATGGTGAGGGTTCTTTAAAATTCAGCTGTATTTTTCATGTTTTCTCATGCTGGGGAAGCCGCAGCGGTGTGTGTCTCAGCTGAGTTCCCGTCTGTAGAGTCCATCAGCTTTAAAGATGTTTTTTATTTTATTTTTTCATTTTATTATTTAAAAAACAGGTATAAGTGTGAATATTTTTGTAACCTATAGTAAATTCAAAATTGCAGTAAAATTGCTGGTTTAGCTTTATTTTATAAATGACGACTTCTCTTTCAGATTCTAAATAAAAATATTCTTATTTAGAGCATTTATTTAAAGAAAACAGCAACATGTCAAAAGAAAAAAAAAAAGACGATGCAGTGTTGGCCGATCTTGAATAAATCAAGAAGACATAAATCAAGTTCAGATATATATTTTAACACTACAGGACCGATGTCCTAACTAAAGAATGTTCAGAAATTAATATTTGGTGCAATAACCCGGTGCAATCACAGATCTTTCATGCACCTCGGCATGCTCTCCACCAGTCTTTCACATGGCAGGTGAATATGCCAATTAATGCCAAGCTTGATACAAAAATTAGCAGCCCAGCTTTATTTGATGGCTCTTGTTCACATTCCAGAAGTTTTCAATAAGGTTTGGATCTGGAGATTGGGCGGTTCTACATTCACACTGTGATTGACCTGATGGTATGGGATGAAGCATTGTCCTGTTGGGGAAAAAACAAACAAACAAAAAAAAACACAATCCACAGGTTGGGGAACATAGTCAATACAGAAGGAAGCAAATGTTCTTTCAAGATAATCTTGAACATGGCTTGATTATTCCCAAAGGGGATTTTTTTTGCTGAAGCTCCCCATATCTCATCCATATTACACAGTTGGTGCAAGACACTGTGGTTTGTATACCTCTCCAGGTCTCCATCTAACCATAAGACTACCTGGTGTTGGTCAAAGTTGACTCATCAAAGATGATTATCTTACTCTAGATCTCTACAGTTCAATTCTTGTGGAATTTTTTTTTTTTTGCTTCTCAATGGCTTTTTTCATGGATTGGCGTGATTTCAGCCCCGGCCCTAGGAACCAGTTTCGAACCTTGCTGTGCAGTTCACCCCAACATCAGTTTGCTTTTGTGTTTGAAGGTCACTTGATGCAATCCTATGGTTCTTGAGTGACATTCTAATGAGTTTCCTGTCATCCATGTCAGTAGAGATTCTTTGAACTTTTAAGGATGGAAGCAACCTGACGCTCTCTGCTTTCTGTATCCCTAAGCCAGTAAAGCCAGCACTTTTTCTCCTCACTCAAAACTTTTCTTTTCAACTCTTCGCATGGTCAATAGTGTATTTATTTTATTTTATTTTTTATTCCAATTACCTTTTAGGTATTGCTCGCACTGTTTTTGCAATCCAGCTGCTCACATTGCAAGAGGAGAGAGATGATCACAGCAGTGGTTTTTATACTTTTCCTCATTAAATAAGATTCAATTCAGGTGATCACCTAATTAGTACCTCATAAAACAGAGTGAGGATTGCTTGGGTTGGAATGGATACTGCTGATTTAAGAAAAATTTGAAGTGGTCCCTTTATTCCAGAGATATACATACACACATATTGGTGCGTAAAAACGAGTTCACAGGGAATTGGTTTAACTACAGTTCATATCCCACTCAGCATTCTATATTCATCACAGTGGTAAATAAATCTGAACGGTATTCAAACAGCGTCCTCGCCATCAATCTCCGCACAAATTGGAGAATCGGTACATCATTAGCTGAAACCCAAATCACTTCTGAAGGCATTGTGAAAGCAGCTGAGCTCCATTTGCACTGGAATTAGATAAGGGATGGGATCATTAGTGAGGATGATTATGGAGACGTGATGTACAGAAAAAAGACGCCTGTTTTCTGAATCATCGCAGACCCACGACAACGCAATGCCATGGTTGAGGAAACTTTTATAAATGCGACATGATCTTCCTTAACCTTGAGTTTGTGATCCCTTGTTATTTCTATTAAATTTTATTTCAGAACCCTGGGAAATATCCAAGTAACCCGTCTTGAACGAACTTTGACAGTTTGACTGATGGTACTTAGTTAGTAACCTAATAACCGTTTGTTAGGATCTATCCAATGGCGGAAACTTCAAAGCACTTTAGTAAGTCGCTCTGGAATGCCTAAATGTAAATGTAACACCAAACACGCTGGAGGTCGCTGCTATGATCTTCCATTGTCTAGTTTGCTGATTTGTTGTCCTTGTTGGTTTACAGGTGGTTGCTACAGAATTTCAGATAGTTCAGAGGACATTTCTAGATGGTAGAAATGCAATTCTGACGGGTTGCTAAGATTTTCCTAATTGGTCACAATGACCTGTAATATGCTACTTGTTCAGAATGAAATTCCAGCTCGTTGCTAATGGTTAGAATGACCTGCATGATGGTCGAATAGGGTGTTGCTAAGTAGTACCCATGATTCCATCTGGTTGCTATGGTGTTGCTTAGTGGTAAGATGCTGTGTGGTCAGAATGACGTTCCAGCTGGATAGATGCTATGGTGTTCCTAAGTGGTAGCTATGATGTTCCTGCTGGAGGCTAGTGTTTTATTTATTGGTAGCAATAATATTCCAGCTGGTTGCTATGGGGTTGCTAAGTGGTTACCATGACTTGCAAGATGGTGGAATTGGGAGTTGCTAAGTGGTAACATTGATGTTCTCACTTGGTTGCAATGTACATCTCAAAGTTTTCTCCAGAATCCCAGGTGGTTGATGGGTTGTACTGTAGCAAAAAGGAAAGGCTCTTGAAATATGGTATAGACTGTCCAAAAGATGGTTAGAAAATAATTCTGATTTCCCAGCTGATTTCATGAGAGCTTTGTACAAGTTTGAATGTGAAACCCTGATGTAGTTGGACTTGGTTCTATTTCTGCACTGCCTTCCGTACATCGACATCCACGTTCCCACTGTAGCAGGACATTCGAGTGCTTTAAACATAATATTTAAGAATTGATTTGCCCCTTGGCTTGTTGAGTGTGTGAAAGTCTCAAGAGCAAATCTTCAGCCTAAGGACATAATTGACTTTAAAAGATCCTGATGCTGAATACGACGTATTAAAGGTGGCCTTGGTTCTGAGGTTATGTGGTTCATCCACTCCACTGTGGGGAAATGAAATGCAAATATACTTACACTCACGGCTAGATGTGAGAACTTATAGATTTCTTTACGCCATTCTCTAAAGTCCATGTGAAATAACTTGGTGAGAGACGGTGACTCTGAGAGATGGTGTGACTCAGTATGTTAACGTATTGTAAGACTGCAATGTTGAAACATGTAGTCTTGACTGATGTACACAAGAGGGTTTGAGATACACAAAACCTCCATAACCAATCTAAATAGACTTAACGGAAGCTTAATTAGCTAACTAGTGAGTACTTAGGTAGAGCAAAACTTTTATTTCCCCCCCAACTGTAAATGATTTCTCAATTCCACATTGACCCTTTACTCATCATGTTTCATCGTTATTTAGTCATCATCTGAAATGCTTATCACAATAACTTCACCCATTTCCAACCATGTTTCCTCCGTCAAGCAAGGAATAATTAGATCTTAAAAAAAGGATCAGTAGACATAGTAGTAAGTAGAGTTTTGTTTTTTATAAATTAGAGTAAAACATACAATGGTTTTCATATTAAACCCTGATTTTTGATTGTAGAGAATTACAGATCATCATTATAAGAGTAAAACCTCGCTTTATTCCTCTATATAATCTCCTGCTACACTAATGCACTTATCCCAGTATTTCACTAGTGCTTGGAAACCATCAAGGTAGAAAGTTTTCTCAGTACACCGAAGCCATGATCGGGCTGCCTGCTTCACATCTGAAACGCCGGCCTCCCAGGAACTCCGTTAATGTCCCGAACATGTGGAAACGGCTTGGAGCGAGGTCAGGATTGTAACGTGCGAGCGGCAGATAGAATAGACAGATGCTCCTCTTCTTTAAGTTGGCGACAAGTTATATGTTGATTTTCACGGATCGGGCATTCCTCTCGCTAACGGTTCATACAGTAGGATCGACTGAAATGGGCTCTGCGCCACCTCGGCCGGGATCATCTTCCACGGACGCACGGCAATCGGATTTCCGCATTCATTCACTGAAAGTCCCAGTTTGACTTGAACACCAGAAGTATTTTGAGGGCTTGTGTTCTAGATCATATCCTTCTCCTAAAAGATCCTCAAAGCTATGAAACACCCTTTTTATTTTAAGGTTCAAATAACCAGAGGCTGTAGAACAATTCAAGCTTTCCTCAGGTGTAGGATCTGTGGTGTGCGATTATCTTTAAAAACAAAACAAAAAAAAACGACTTCCTTGTGTTGGTTAGGCTGCTAAAAAGCATCATGAATCATTCAAGCATCTCTTTATTCCATCTGGCGTTTTTCCACATGGGTGTTTTTTTTTTTTCACTTGGATCAATCATTGTGTTCTGACGAGCTATGAGCTACACAACAATGGATGAAGCTCTTCTGATTGACGTTAATATTATATCCACAAATGGTCCACTACTCAAAATGTCAGGCTGAATCTTAGGAGAAGAAGATGATGGAAGATAGCAAAAGGAAAATTCAGCAAAAAAAAAAAAAAACTAAAAAAAGGAAGATGCTACAGTTCGATTCTACACTCAGGGGGAAAAAGTGTTTACTATTTTATGCTTAATGCTTTTATGCTTTTTAGCCCAAATGAGGACTAACTGTGACTGCGGCGGTTGTATTTGTTGGTGATGGTTTAGTGTTTTATGGTTTCTGCATCTTTTTCAAGATAAACAACGCATTACTGTAAATTAGAAGAGATTCCAGTGCTAGCCAGGGACGCTTCAGCTCTATAATT
This sequence comes from Clarias macrocephalus, assembly GCA_011419295.1. Taxonomy (NCBI): domain Eukaryota; kingdom Metazoa; phylum Chordata; class Actinopteri; order Siluriformes; family Clariidae; genus Clarias; species Clarias macrocephalus. The sequence continues at coordinate 27,436 of JAAGKR010006249.1, read as the reverse complement.
CCCATTACTGCGTATCGCTTCAAATCATCAAACAAACCCTTAGGATGCGAGATCACTTTCACCCAACACCATAAACAGCGGTAGAAGGTAGCGGAGTACATTTACCTCGTGTCACCTTGTTAATTAAGTACCGTTTGCACATATCTGTGCTCTCCTTGGGTCGTGTTATTAATGGGTACTTTTACTCTGCTACATCCTACGAGAAACATCTGTACTTTCTACTTCACTACATTTCTGCATGGTGTTATATAACCAAAGTGGTGCGTATTTAAATCGCCGCCTGTTGGTTATTATGCATAATCGCATGATTTTCTTTCCTGAAACATGCAGCAGGTGATCAGACGTGGAGGTGGTTGCAGATAGCAACAAAACAGCACATCAACAATTGGGAAGCATAGAGAAAATGTTTGCATAAGGAATTTTGAAGGTAAATACTTTTGTACTTTTACTCAAGTAGAAATGTAAATAGAGAACTTCTTTTACTTGAGTAATCTTTTATCCGGAATAGCTCTACTTTTACTCATATACAGGCTTCACCCAGCTCTGATTAAAGGGTTCCTCAAAGGACCAACAAGCCATCAGAGTATCATTCTGAAGAACATGTTCTGACACCTGCATCATTTGTAGTTTGTGTCACTTGTGGGTGTGGCCTGTCAAGCTACTGTCTTCTGAACCTTATTTTTCCTTTACAATGTCACGGTGCTCATTTAATTAGCCGCCGTGTATGACAGGATGAGATGAAACCACTGTTAGAGATTTCGAAACAGTTGCAGTTTTAAAGAATCAAAAACGAATCTCGTCGGAAATCACAGGTCCGTGTCACGTACTGTACGTACACAGAAAGTGAAAAGTCACTCGCTAGCATTAGGACAAGATTAAGAGAAACTTTGCTGCAGATGTGCTGCTGTGTTCCAGGTTCAGCTTAGTCAGACGTTCCATTTGCATCTCAAAAGCTCAGCTCTCAGCTCCCGAGTCATGCACTAAGGTGACAGCTAAAATTCCAAAGGCTTGGCGAGGCACCCCGTAGTGAATATGAGAAGAGAGGCAAACGCTATCAGCCCAGCCATCAAAAACACAGATGTTCGTGGCCTGGGGATGATCCAGCTGTGCTATCGCACGCCATCAGTTAAAAATAATAATGAAATGGGAAATATTAGTTTAATTGCATTTAAACCAGGATATGAGATACAAGAAACATGAAGGATTGTACTCCGCTTCTATAACAGAAATTTGTAAATAATGATATATTTGCAGAGTTTGACTGCAAAATGAGATATATCCATTTTCCCATTTAAAATGTAATATAATTTTTAATATTTTAAATAAACACGTTTATCTGACATTTCAAACCGGTTCCTATACCATATCTATCTATCTATCTATCTATCTATCTATCTATCTATCTATCTATCTATCTATCTATTCCTGTACTGTCTGCAATGGCCGTATAGAAAATTGAACCACAATAACCTGCCTTGTTATGTTAAACCTTTTTCATTTTTCTTTTCCGAAACTTCACCATATGGTCTGCCTGATTTATTTATTTATTTATTTATTTATTTATTTATTTATTTTTGAAGGAGTATCCTTTTTTTTTCCTTCCGTATCTCAAACGTAATTATTCTCTGCTCTTTCTGCTTCACTCACTCTGTTTAATAGACTTTTAAATTGGTGACAAATGTCAAGAACTCAGGCTGAGCTGCTTGTTCCTCTGCGGCAGTGTCCCCGCGTACGATGGGACAAAAAACGGGTCTCTGATTGATGTAGATGAGGTTTGAACCAGGTCAAAAACAAACAAGAACTGACTGTGCTGTTAACCTGTGAATGGCTGTATACTGTATCAGCGGGAGGGAGTATCAGCTTTGAGCACACAAACAAACAAACAAACAAACAAACAAATGTATAAACAAATACATGTAGCCTCGTATTATGGACGATGCAGTACCACAAAAACGGCTAATTGTAGGGTATCATGGCCAAGCCTGAGACAGACTAACTAGCGGCTTTGACACGCTCAGCACTGTGGCAAAGCGAGAGCGACTGTCTGGCATAATAATGAGGGGTGATGTACAGTAGTACAGCAACGAATCGGTAAGTGTTTGTGTGTGAGGAGAAAGATGAAGACAGAGTGTGTATATTGAGATGATGAGAAGATACAGGCTGGAAATACTCAAGAACTTTTCAAACACTCTCTACAGTATTTATACATATACATATCCTTCCTTACACATTGCATACGTATCTGGTTTGCTCCATTTATTATTTATTTCAGTATTTCAGTGTTTGTGCATATAAAGTCACATCGGTGAAAGATGCACACCACAAAGAAAAAGACTGTTTATTTATTTATTTATTGTTTTATTTGACCATTATCGTGCTGCTGTAATAGCACTGTAAAGTTCTTATGTACCGAAATCCGCACCATCAAATTCCATAAACATCATCTTTGCCCCATCGTTGGCAGGAAACTAAATAGATTCTTTAACGAGCAAAAGCAGCGAATTAAATTTCATGCCTCTTAGCTAGCGGTTTTGTTCAGGGCTTACTCTGACAATCCCATTTGTGCTCAGATGCACTCGTTTCTGAGCGCTTACACATGTTTAATGCGAACATCGGGATTTGATTTATTTAAACTCTGTCTGCATTGTAAGATCAGCAGTTACTGGTAGAAAGAAAAGGTGGAGAGATCAAATCCCACGACTACCCCAGAGCCAATTTTGGGGCTTCATGTCTAAAAGCATGTCGTGCCTCACTTTTGGATTAAAGTAAAATAAAAGTAAGTGTTTGAATTTACAGTAAAAGAGTTACAGTAAGATTTTTTTTTAATTTTTTTATTATAACCTAATTCCAGGACTCATGAACACCAACACCAACAGCATTCAATCTCTTATGGTGCTTATCCTGGGTACGGGGTCACAGGAACCCTGGAGCCTATCCCAGGAGATGGGATACATCCTGAACAGGGAGCCAATCCATTCTCACACACTCACACACTCATTCACGCACTATGGGCAATTTGGGAAGACTAATTAGTATCCTGTCTCCATGCGCACAGACCTGAGGGGAGAATCAAACCTTCAACCCCCTGGAGGTAACCCACAGTGCTGACCATTACACCACCACATCGCCCAGTTGAAGAACCTGAATGGTTTACATCAATGTGATCACATGTTCAGAATTTTTATTACAAATCTCTATGCTTTTCAAAACTCACACTGATGTCATTAGCGACCGAGTAACAACAAAGCGCTAAAACCGGAGATAATGTGAAATGCACGGTTGCTACCTAAAGGCTGACACTCATGCCACAAATAAAGCTGATGACTTAAAAATAAGCGAGCGGTGCTGATTTTAACATCCACAACGATCAGTTAAAACTACAGAAACGAATGTGAATGGTAAAGAAAGTAATCAGACTTCACACAACTTGAGCTTTTTCAGAATCAGAATTGGCTCAGAACATCCTAAAGCACTGAAGGAGGAAATCACATCTGCATGGAACATCATTAGTTCTGATACATTAAGGAATGTTTAGCGATCTTGCGTTCAGCGCATACACAAGTGTCGTGCAGTCCAAATCCATCAATTTGATCATCTGCTCTAATTTATATATGAAAACGCGTTTTTGCTCGTGGATCCGGGCACAAATACGGGTACGATCTCAGTCCTGGTGCCCCTGCACTTCCTCCTCGCCAAAACATACAGTACACAGTCCCGTCTCAAGAAAGTCCATCTTCTTGCTTTTAAGCAACCATCAAATCTAACCGAAAAGATCATCCAGGTTAGCTAGCGAGAGATAACCCTTTGCACTCGGTCACCAAACCCCCACCCCCCCGCAACCATCTCTCCAACAGAAGTGAAGAGTTTCTAATTCCTTTCCAGTCAACCCCGAACTCTGCAGCCTGAGCCAGAGGTTGTCGAGTCCATGGGGTCACCTTGAAAACGTCGCTTACATCAACATAGCGGCCGCACTCTGAAAACCTGAACCGGGCCGCCTTTCATCTGGCATGCAGAGCTGTCGGCTAGACTCCCGCCGACTGCAGATGGGACTTTGATGCCTTTGGAAAACGACCATACTCGTTATACTGTGGTGTCTTCAGGGGGCCAGGCACAAACACGATGACCTAGAATGGCCATTTGTATTTAATTAGACACACTGAGACCGAGTGTGTGAAATGAAAAAAAAAAAAAAAGAAATAATTAGGACTTTCGTCAGGGGTAATTAGGCATGTTTGAAGAAAACTCGGCAACGTTGTGTAGTCTGAATGATAAGCCTATGCAGTGCCTGTTCTAATTATGCAATTCATCTTGGCTTTAACTAAATCTAAAATGTATTTCATTAATTCTCTTTACTGCTTTCTCCCCTACAGGGTCATGTGAAGCCTGGAAGCTGCCCCAGGGTACTCGTCGCACTCGGTGGGATACACCCTTAAAAGGAAATCTTAAAAGTGTTAAATGTAAGCTGTACTAACCAGGGACGGACAAATACCTCCTGCGACATGTTGACGTGTGACAATCCCATCGGTTTCATGAACGCACCATAAGGAGGCAAAACCACCAGTTAGTATCCTGTATCCATGCGCACAGACCTGTGGCGGGAATCGAACCTTCGATCCTAGAGATGCTTCATCTCCATCAAGATTTTTTTTGCTTTAACCTCATATGCATGATTTTGAATGTTTGAATATAAAAAGAATCATGAGCTAATGTGCTTCTCATGCTGAACAACTACCTTGAGCGTCATCTGTGAATCTCATTTATCTTCTATCCTGTAGAATAATCCTGTATTCAGGGTCACGGTGGGAGGGCCTATCCCAGGAGACTTGAGGCTGGATGGGGTACCAGTTCATCTCAGGGCACACACACATGATCAATCAACGCCAATCAGCTTTATCGGCATGTTTTTCGGACTGGAGAACCCAGAGGAAACCCACCAAGCCCAGGGAGAACATGCAAACTCCATGCACACAGACCTGAAGTGGGAATCGAACCCGGACATGGAGGTTCTAGGTGACTAAGCCACCATGACTCCTCTATGTACTTACACAGAAAGAAAATGTATAAATGATTCTCCTCGTCATACACGACACTTGCGCGCAGGATATAAAGCTTGCGAGGTTTGATCCTTGGCTGAAACATTGAATCTTTACCAGATCCTGTCGTTCATTTAGTCAAGACGGCCTTCTGGATTGCATAAACGAAATCAAACTAGTTCCGTACAGTTAAATAATAATAGTAATAAGGTGCAGGTTGGATAAACAATAAGTTAATGATTATATTGTAATATGATAAAAGCAGAAGGAAAATACAGACACAAAGCCGCCGAGGCAGTCAGGGAATGAATGAAGGACAATGAGACTGGCAGAGGTGACAGCTCTAATAGTCCCGCTTGCATGACCTTCGTTAGCGAGCCCTGTCATCGGAGCGTGCTCTGTCATTACCAGTTTATCACGAGAGACGCCATGCTTGCCCGGCCGTACCTTTCCCCCTTTCCCTGTCTCTCTCTCTCTTTCTCTCTCCCCGTCTTCAACCCGTCCTCGTCCACCTTAAAAGGCAAATTGGCCCGGAGCAGCCGAGCATGCGGCATTGTTTTCTCAGATCAATCAATGAATCTGGCGCGAGCGCAGCGGAACACCACTGTACTCATCCGAAAAACATCTCTGGAGCAGCTTGGGTGGATATAATAGCATGTTGAAGGTAGAGGTTAAACCCGACGTTCAATGCTGTGATACGCGTCCTGAATAGTGATGAGTCGCTCAAAAGTACGACTTGTTCGCCTTTGATTTGAGCGATACTTGGATTTTTTTCTTACTGTAAAGTCGCGACTCTAGATAGATTTTTTTTTTTGTATATACAGTAGCAGTCAAAAGTTTGGACACAAGCTTGAATTAAGGAAGTAACTTAAAGTAAGAACTGACTGTTGCTGTTGTTGTAGTTACTTAAGACACGGAGGTCGGGCTTTCTGGAACAGTTCTTACAAGAACAGTATTGTGTGTCGAGTGCATTTGTAAAACCCATCAAGCTCCATGATGAAACTGTCTCTCATGAAGACCTTCCCAGGAAAGTAAGACCAAAACTGAGCTCTGCTGCAGAGGAGAAGTTCATTTAGAGTCACCAGCCTCAGAAATCACTGATTAACAACCAGTTCCTCAGATTAGAGGCGTTACAGAGCATAAGTAGCAGATAATGTACATCTCAGCATCAACTGTTCCGAGGTGATTATGGATATTTTGGACGCCTTCACTATTGTATTACAGTGTAGAAAGAAATAAAAATCAAGGACGACCATAGAGTTAGAAGGTGTGTCCAAACTTTTGACTGGTAGTAGACTGGGCTGTAAATGGTAGGGTTAACTCCGTATTTTAGAAAGAAAGATAAAAAAAAAAACTCTCCAGTTAAAGGTCAAATTGTGCTGATATTGTTACATCATTCGTATAAAGGACAGCAGGTTATATACAGTGCACCAACAAACTGGTGACAGGACATGGGCACCCAAGGCTCACCCATGCGCACGGGGACTAAAGGCCAGTTCACCCTGTAAAGCCAATGCAGCACAAATCTCCAAAAAGTCAAACCTTTCAAACTCCTCGTATTAAAACAGACAGACATCCACAGACGTCCCACACCACAAGCCATAGCACCAAAAGGATCCGCTGCCAATTTCCACGTGCCAGACTCCACAGCCGTCCCCCAAGAGGGAAAAGCTGCCCTGGTGGCACAAGGGGAAGGCAGAATGTGGGTGGATTTGAAGTTATGGCTGATTAATCCAAATGTGTCCAAACAGCTGCTCTGATTATGATGGAAATCTGTTCATTTAGAGTTAAGAGGTAAATGTTGATGATATGGTAACATTACATTATTTTCCATAAATATTCCATAGACATTCTGTAAATATTTCTATAAGTATTAAAATGATTGAAATTGATATTCTATGATATTGATATTCTCAAATAATGTCAAATAGAACTTACCATATTTAAACAAGGTGGACTTTTGTGAAAATGATGCCAGAATGTACTGAAAAATACTTCTTCTTTTTTTTTTCCACTTACAAAGTTATTAAGCGGAAGAAAATGGAATGTCAAAAATGATGAGCTAAACCACTACCTTGTTAGTTTGACTTCAAACGAAGACATTATAAGTTGAAATAAGAAATTAAGTGACTGTGAAGACACAATATTTTGAAATAAGAGATTATTAAGTAAAAAATAATGAGATATGAAACTGAAATATATGAGCTCACTTAAAAGAAGTAATTTAGTGTGAATAATGAGATATTAAATAAACATAATGACACGCTCGTAAAATAATTCATTATTATCGAGTCCAAATAATTAGACCTCAGTTTGGAATTGGATGTGTAGGAATAACCGGGAATCAGGTTCAAATAATGGCAAAAAAAAAAAAAAAAAGTTTCAAAAAAACTTTTTTTTTTTTCATGCTAAAGGGATGGCATAATCTTGTCAAAGTAACAAACACACCAGAAAATATGAGGAAATCATGTCAATGAATTTGTAAGTTGAAATGAGAGAGACGTGCTGAATGAAAATGAAAACTGTTCTGAAATGGGGAGGCTGAAATAATGAGATAGTGTGTCAGCATAACAAGATGCGTCAAAAATAATGAGACAATTTCTCAAAATAAGTAATGAGATATTACTGTAAACTGACACGTAGAAGCACTGCAACAAAAATAATAAGTTAAGTAATGATTTGATGTACCAAGTTATTACAACACGCTTTCTTGAGATATTCTTACAATGTGTAGTATAAACATCATCAAAGTTTAAATAATCATTCATTCTTGTAGTTATTGTCCTGCTTGATAACATTCATTCATTTCTTGATTGATTATTTGTTTACATGAAATTAGCTAGATATTAATTATCAGTATACACCAATCAACCATAATATTAAAACAACCTGCCTGTAATGTGTAGCTCCCACTTCTGTCACCCAAGCAGCCCGGACCCCACTAGAACTCTGAAGGTGTGTGTGTGTGTGTGTGTGTGTGTGTGGCACCAATTTTTAGCAGCAGATCCTTCAAGTCCTGTAAGTTGTGAGGTGGGACTTCCATGGATCTGACTTGTTTGTCCAGAACATCCCAGAGACGCTCAGTCAGATGGAGATCTGGGGAATTTGAAGACCTTGAACCCCTTGATGTTCCTCAAAACGTTCCTGAACAATGTTTTGTTGTGTGTCAGGGTGCATTATTCTGCTAAAACATGACACTACCATCAGGGAATATCATTTCAATTAAGGGGTGTAACTTGGTCAGCAACAATGTTTAGGTGGTGCATGTCAAAGTAACATCTACATTGGGTTGTTCAGCAGAAGAATGTCCATGGAGAGGAGCATCTTCTTCTGGAAAGTTCTCTTCCCAAGGTAAGCGATGCACATGCAGTCAGTCATCCAGATGATGTAAATGAAAATATATAATTCATTAAACCAGGACACCTTTTCCACTGTGGTCCAGTTCTGATGTCTACTGTAGGAGCTTTCAGTCAGCATGGACACTCTGTCCAGTCTCTGGCTACATAGCACCTTACACAGCAAGCTGCGAGTTCTGACTAGCTTCCTATCATAGCCAGAAAAAAAAAAACTTTTTCAGAAAATGCTGCTACAAAAGATCTTTGTTTGGGGATTGCCCCAAACATGCTAGCGTTTGCTTCCCATGCGCGTTAATGAGCCCTGGACGCCAATAACTGTGCCATTATTTCATCGGTTGTCCTTTCATGGACTACTTTTCCGTAGGTACTGAACATTGCTAATCAGAACTACCCTAAATTCATCAGGAATACCCATTCGTGTTTAAAGATGCCCAGCTTTTTAGCCAACACAATGTGGCCCTTGTTAAAGTCTCTCAGGTCCTTACTTGCCCCTAGAATTTATTAAAGTATAATAATGTCTGTAAAATGTAAGAAATACATGTATATACAGTAAGCATACAAGATCATCATGCTAAAGCACTAGACATTTACCCAGCGTCGCTGCTGCTCGTCAACAGGTCCGAGGTCGCTTTAGTCATCAGGATGCTAATTCTAGTTAAAGCGCAGTCCGTTAGCTGCAGCCACATGGTGCTATTAAACAAAAAGTGAAGCGAATGGGCCGAGAAATAAATCAAGGCCCTAAACGGAGGCGCTTTTATAAATCAGTGTCAGGTTAATACGCCCCCGAAGGACCCGACACCATCCGAAGCGCAAATAAAGTTTACACGGACGCCGCGTTGTTTATCTCGCCATCGTTTGCGCCACTTTTATCCCACTGTGACAGATAGTCCTCTTTTCAACATCAGATTTTTATTAAACAATAAAAAAAAAAGCCAACAGCTTCTTTTTTCTCTTTTCAGGCTCTTTTATCAGTGTTTCTCCACATTTAGAGTCGCTCTGAGTGGGCTCGGTGGGGGATTCGGAGATCTTCAGAAAGAAGGATGCTGGCGGTTTGAATTTGTGCAGCCCTCAGGCTGCTGCGTCTGACAGTGATCTCCAGGACAAGAACGGGGAGGGGGGGGAAAAAAAAAAGAGTTCCCCCCCTTCAAAGGGCCTTAAATTGAAGGAAGAGATAAAGAGATGCACATTGACTGAATCGGAGTAGAAAGAGACAGTTGCCGCAGCATTGCAGCGGCGCTTTACAATAACCCACAGCGACAATGCCCAGTAGAAATCTATCTAAAGGCTGAGTTGTCAGAATCAGATTCATCCCGGCAGCACGGCCCAAGAGATAAAGGCAAAAGAGAAATAGAGAGAGACGGTGTGTGTGTGTGTGTGTGTGTGTGTGTGTGTGTGTGTGTGTGTGTGTGTGTGTGTGTGTGTGTGTGTGGGAGGGGGTGAGGGTGTGTGGTGCATGTGGTAGGAAGACAAGACAGATAGCGAGACAGAAGTTGAGTTTTTATTTTTTGCTGATGTCATGATAAGGGCACGGATCATTGGTTTCAATTTACTAAAGGGAAAAAAAAAAAAAAAAACCTGCGAGATATGAGACGAGACAAAGACCGACTGCTGATATCCGGTGGGTTTTTTTTTTTTTTTTTTTCTCTCAAAGCTTGCAAACTCTTCAGAAAATACAGCACTGAGAATGTTTCATTGCCATTACAATGAAATCAGATGGAGGAAAGGACAGACGGGCGCGATCAGATGAAGCGAATCGGTCTGTCCATGGTTAAGAGATGGACAGGAGAGATTTAGGATCGTTGCAATGTTAAGCCAATTAAGAGTTTCATTGTGAACCAGGAGTCGTGCGAGAAATCAAAAGGCTTATCTCTGTCTTATTTCTGTCACACAATTCATGGTATGTGGCTGAATAATCCATAATAATCCAATAATCATCAAAACGCCCTGAAGGGAACATTTAATTAAACAACAAAACAAAAACAAACAACAAAAAAAACATAACAAAAAACTCTCAAAACTGCACGGTGGCATTGTCGCTTTGCACCCCCAGGGTCTGGGTTCGATTCCCACCTCGGGTCTGTGTGTATGGAGTTTGCATGGTGCTTGGTGGGTTTCCTCAGGGTACTCCGGTTTCCTCCTACAGTCCAAAGAGATGCAGATTAGGCTAACTGGCGTCCTCAAATTGCCCATAATGTGCCCTGGAATGTATTAGCACCTTGTCCAGGGTGTAGTGGGAAAGTGTCCAGAACCTTACTATTAAGTTATTTTTTAATTATTGAGGTGTAGCTTAGATGGATTTGAATCAACAAAGAAGCAAAGAGTAAAAACCTGTAATAGGTTGCAAAGGGAAAAAAAAGAAGTTCAAATTAGGGCGTCATGGTGGTTTACCAAGTTCTTTAGGTTTCCTCCAGGTTCTCTGGTTTTCTCCCATCTCCCCAAACTCATCCCAGGAGGTGGAATGGCCCCACTTCTCAAGAATGGCTCTGGATCCGTTGAAAAATAATGAGGATGAAGTGCTTAGACCAGTCCAACTGCTGTCCGTCTACCAGTACAGTAGCAAAAACTGCTGAAAGAGTGAACACTGGTTCTGAGGAGTCAGAAGTTTCACAGTTTGCTGTGTATGACCCGTGCAGACCACCACCACCGAGAGCCTCCACAATGTGAGCATCAGATCCTGACCTCGGAGCAACAGCAGGGGGCGGTCTGACGAATCACGTTTTCTTTTACATGGCTGTGTGTGTGTGTGTGTGTGTGTGTGTGTGTTTGTGTGTGTGTGTGTGTACACACTTTTCCACAGCCCAATAACCTTCGCATGATGGATGAATGTCTGGTTTATGGCCTATGAAAATGAAACCTGACCTTTAAAATAAGTAGAATAATGGAGCCAGGACTGAAAAATAGTGCCGATCCTGACCGTCCCTCCAACCACCAGGGAACCTGTCACCAGAGTAGGTTTCTGATGGTAAAAACCCCCAAGCCGCCTTATTGAAAGTGAGTCAAAATCAATTGTTAGATTGCGCAGAATTAATAAACGACAATATACGCACGCTAATTTGTTCATTTAAATGGATTAAGTCTGCAGGGAGGCTGATTAGGCATCAGGAGCAGATGTGTGCCTGAGACACATCACTGATTACATGCCATGTGACCTTCACACGAACAAAACTAATTATCAAGTCTTATAATACGTATAAGGAAGGTGACGCGCTCAAAGAAGCATAGAGATTAAAAATAAATAAATAAATAAATAAATAAATAAATTCATAAACTCCTTGTGCTGCTAAACGTGCAAAAGTACAATAAACACACTTGACACCGACCTGAGAGAAAGTCAAACTGGATTCTGCTCTGTGCAGCACCTTTGTTTGAACATGCTGTATATTTTCGCTTTTATTTGCCAAGCAGTATGTCTACTGTCAAATAATTTTGGTTTTAATTCATCAAAAGTGCACGTAAATCCACACCCCCCCCCTATCCCCCCCCCCCCTGCCCCCCCAGCGGGCTGCTGCCTGAACATTGATTAAATCCATTTATAAAGCTCAGCTCCACACCACACGGGTACTGCCAAACTGGTTTGTGGAGATGATTTGTTCGGATTCAATTTCCCCACTGTTAAGCAATAAAACGAACCCATGCGTATTTTATCAATTCGCCCACAGAACGCTTCGTTTGTCTGCTGGGGAAAAAAAAAAAAAAAGAAAACTGAGAAATGAGGGTTTGCTCTCACACTCTCGCTCTCTCAATCCCCAATCAACTATGAAAGGGTTCAAAGAAAGTCGATCAGAAGCAGCCAGGTCATGAGCTTTACGTACTGGAAGTTCTATGAATTTCCTTTTTATGAGTCGTCCTCGGTGCAAAGTCAGGTGCAGTTTGGTTAATAACTACGGGTCCTTGTCAGAAGCAGCAGGGCAGCGGATTCATTAAAAATTTCAAATGCCTTTCCGGAAACACAATGAAGAGTTCCCAAAGTTACTTGGTTTTAGCTTTTGTAACTTCAAAGGCTGAGTACAGAAAGTCCCTGACTTACCCGAACATGGTTAAATAATTATTATTTTTTTTAAACGTTTTTTATTTTTGCTCAACAAAACACAAAGAAATCAGATTTTGAATTTTTTTGTCAATCGCATGTGTGATCTGTTCCCAGGTTAGTGTTTCATATTTGGTATGAAACTTTCTCATGATGCTCATGATGTGGCAGTGAAAGTAGTGCAGGTTAACGGTGAGGACCGAGTGTAACCAAATACATTTAAATTCCTTTCCTTAAATGTTCCAAACTTTTTTTTAACATATATATTTTTTATTTTTGCATTAGACGGTTATGCTCAACTGTTTTGTCAAAGGTATTGTATGTAAGTGTTCTAAGAACGTTTATGGTTAGGTGAATTAAAATTAAAATGCGTTTTTAATATACAGTATCTTCAGATTAAGGTGGGTTTAGTAACAAAAGTTTAGTAACGGTTGTTTATATATATCTTTTTTTTTTTTAAAAAGCTTGCTTGATTGCTAAAGAAAAAGTATATAAAATTATAATTTAAAAAAAGGCTTGTTTTTCCATTTTCCCCAATTTTGTGCAAAAAGGAAAAAAAAAAAAACCCTATAACAAGCGCTTACATTCCCTTTTAGTTGTTTGTCCATCAGACACAAGTAGCGCGACCCGGATGTTTTACCTGCTTCTTCATGCATTGTGCTGTGTTTTATTGTCTTATAATTATCATTTTAATTATATTATATTATTTATATGATATTTTATTATATTATATTGTCATATATGTTTATTATTATCATCTTGTTTCATTATTTATTTATTTATTTTTCGCCTGATGCCTATGGTTATTTTCATGGCCTATAAGAAAGTTTAACTCTCTGAGAAGCTGCATTTCCACCATAATAAAAGCATCGTTAAACAGCACCACAGACCTTTCAGTGGCGTGGATTTTACACTCTTTAATCGCATTAACGGCCCAGAAGTAGAAAATGAGCTTCAATGAGCTCAACACAAACCGAACTTTCCCTTTTTATAAAATGCTTTTTTTTTTTTTTTTGCATTAACATGGGATCATGGGTATTCTCCCCTTCACAAATAAAGACGCATCTGCACATTTTAACTAATTAAATATCAGCAGTAAGGATAACACCTGATGAGACACTAGTGTGACATTAAGGATGCATTGATACTCAGACTCGTATCCCAGAAACTGAACCCACATGACGTAACCCTGGTGTAAACGGTCTTTTACACAAACTTAGAAACAAACTATAAATTAGCAATGATGGTGATCAGGATGTATTTCACAATTAACGACGACAGTCTTCTGTAAAATTTAAAAAACGAGAAACTATAACGTCAAACGCAACGGCGAGCGCTGAATTTGTGTTTAATTCAGACTTACCTGCTCCAGTGAAGGAATGTACGGTGGCCGTGAAGTGCAAAACAAATTAACAAAACCGAAAACAAAATTAATTCAAAACCAAATGAACAAATCCGAAAACAAAATAACAAAACCTGAAACTAATTTTTAATTCGGTTTTGAATTTGTTGTTTTGTTTCGGGTTTTGTTAGTTTGTATTGCACTTCTCGGCCAGTCAGATACGAACCGGAAAAGGTAGGAATAGTTTGCGAATTAAATTCTTACCGCTGATTGGACGAGACACCTGTCACTGAAGATAAACAGGAAGTAGGAAATTGTGTCTCTAACTTTGTTTCTTGTGTGTTCTGCTTCATTTTAAAACCATTTTTTCGGTGTGCAAAACTAAGAGCATAATAAAATTTTCCGTTAGAAAGCAAGGAAATGGAATTTATTCAACGTTACTTTGAGGACGGACATTCGTATGCCATGATTTTGCCGTGATATGCTGATGACGTATCACGGTATAAAGATTAGTTTGCGAACTGCTGCGTCTCTTTTAAAAACAAAAGATTTTTTCTACAGGAACTGCAAAAATTTGGCAGAACGCCATATTTGAAACCACAATAAGGGCAGGACATGTTCGCACATTCATACACACACGAATCTACTTCCTGTATATCTTGAGTGACAGATGTCTCGTCCAATCAGCGGTAAGAATTTCATTCGCAAACTATACCAAACTTTTCCGGTTCGTTTCTGAACATCCGAGAGGTGCAAACCAAATTAACAAAACCGAAAACTAAATACCAAATTCAAAATCAAAATGGCAAAACCAAAAACAAATTAACAAAACGCAAAACAAAATAACAAATTAGTTTTGGGTTTTGTTATTTTGTTTTTGAACGTTTTATTTTGTTTCGGGTTTCGTTATTGTGGTTTTTAATTTGTTACTTTGTTTCCATTTTGTTAACTTGTTTTGCACTTGTCGGCCACCGTAGGAATGTGTCTGGCCAGTCGGTGCTCACTGGGTTTATCATTTCCCCGAACCCTGCACAACTGCTTACCCTCACCTCTGAAGAGAGGTTTTGATGAAGTCTTACTCAATAATCAAAGACAGATCATGCAGGATATTCACGGATAATGGGAGAGCTCAAATATTTCTACTACCAATCAGTAACTCTGTGTTTTAGTATGGGCTCAACCATGCGCTTACCATTTACAGATCTGTCATTCGCTCCGATCTGTAACTGTACGAGGGATGTTCAAGCCAAACACAGTTCTGAGATTATGGTAACAACTCCCTTTATTTCTCTATATAATCCCCTGCTAGACTAATGCATTTATAACAGTGTTTCACTAGAGCTTGGACACCACCAAGGTAGAAAGTTCTCTCAGCACTGTACATCAACACGGTTGAACAGCATGTTTAACGTCTGAAACTCTGGCCTCCCAGGAACTCCTTTGTTTGGCAGTAACTCCCAGGCACAATATGATTTGATAAAAAAATAATAATAATAATTAGGATTAGCTAGCTAGATTAGTTAATGTTATTTAAAAAATAATAATTAAAAGTCCAGTATCATAACTGCATGAGATAAACAAAGCAAAATAAGATATAACATGATGGCCCTGGTTGATTAATAATAATAGTAATTATTATTGTTATTATGATTTATTTCACGATCAGTACTGTTAGCATTATATATAGCAAAAAAAAAATCTGATTATTATTAGTAGTAGTAGTATTATAAATAAAAAAAAATCTCCAAATAAATGCCAGCTAAGATTATTTGGCAATCTCACATTTCACATTGCAATAACCGACAAATTTTACTTTGGAATTCAGGGTCAAAAGTCGTATCTGGAAGATAAATCTGGATAATATCTTCTCATACATCCCAGAAACAAAGCTTCCACAGATACGGGTATCGACATGCACCATAAGGGGGGGGAAAAAAAACATCTTCCACAAATCCGTGCATCCGTTATCCTGTTCCTGAATGAATGCACAAGCATCGCTCCAATTCCTCCGGGAGGCCACTTAGAGCCAGAGACACTAAATATTTAAACTAAACTTTATAAAAGTTATCTTAACTGCCTATCTGTATAGTTTGCTGTATTATTTATTAAATAATGCATCTTTAATACCGTGGTGGATCGGCACTCCGTCCAGGGCCAACGCCACCTCGTGCCCCTGAGTCTCCGGGGATTGGTTCCCCCCGCGCGACCCCGTAGAAAGTATAAAGCGCTATAGACGGCGATGATAACATCTTTAATAAATTCTCAGCTAATACTCCTGAATCCAGTGTTGTATAAATGTTAAACAGATTTTTAAAGTGTCAGCATGCGAGTATGATCAGGAATGTTAAACACCTCTCTGTTCAGTCTGCATTCTCTCAGTGTGGCTCATGTGCTGGGGTTCACGGGCCAGCGAGCGCGGATTTGTTCCCTCCTTATAATTCATCCGGCTCAAAAAATAAACACTGGCTGGATTGGCAGATTACCAACAATCTTGACATGCAGAGGGTCCAAGCGGTGAGACCCTTTTTTTTTTTTTTTTTTTTTTCCTTCTGCAGAATAAAAACCTTCCGTTAAGAAGAGAGATGGGTTACAGAGAAGGAATTCCGGTCCATTAATATGAACAGGAGCAGATTTTTTTTTTTCTCTCTGATATTATATTTGGAATAAAAGTGCAGCGAGGCCAAAGGCGTCAGTGGAGACGACTACTGAAGGGTTTTATACTGTTTCTTGCTTTACTGTAAGATGGTTTTGAGCCTCTATGAGCTGAACAGTTTTAAAGACACCATGATAACGATTATAAAGTACGATAAAGAAAAAATAATAATGATGCACATTCATTAAAGAAGTTTATTTAATGCAAGTATATATACAGTAATGCAAGTTTATTTAAAACTTTTTTTTTCTATGTCTAACGGGAAAACATGGATAAAAGACCACTTGAGTCTCTGCTGCTTCTTCAGTCGTGTGAATTGAGATCTGATAAAAAATACATGAGCGAAGTTGGAACGTGTCCTTTGCTTTTCATTGGATTTTCACTTAACATTTATTAACACTATGACCGCATGACCCCATCAGCTGCCTGCTGACATACTGTAATACGAGAGACGTTCAAATCAAACAGGGATTCATTATGAAATTTCTGGTGAATGACTGGCATAAAAGTGATTGACATTTACAGAAGTCTTCAAGCACGGTGCGGCGATGAGGCTCTTAGCCGCAGTTAAATATCTGAGCGGTGCGAACGTTTTAAAGTAGGCCGTAGGTCCGTGAATGATGGCTCGGATGGCTTGGAACCCATTGCCATTGAAGACGTGAACATTCAGCGAGTGGGACGCCTGATTCCTGAACATCGATGGTCACCCATTGGCTTTGAGGGTTCCATTCCCGCCTCAGGGTCTGTGTGCATAGAGTTTGCATGTTCTCCCTGTGCTTTCCAAATTGACTGGCGTTCCAAATTGCCCGTAGTGTGCGAATGTTGACCAGAGGTCATACCAAGGTTGTGAAAATGGGTATAATTACAACAGACTCCAGTGGCTTCCAGTAGTCATGGTTGAACAGAGGTTCCTAGATGGATGAATGGAATTTGTGAAAGAGACGAATCTGTCTGTCTGCCTTGTGAAGCCACTGGCGGGATCAAAACAAGGGAAAATCATTGGCAATGCATGTAAAAGCAAAAAAAAAAAAATGAATAAAACCACATTCGGGAACTTCTGTCAGCTTCCAGACTTCACATAAAAACCCAATTTAAAACCAGACGAATTCTGGCAATTATAAATCCTGCTGTTGGGAAAACAGAACGTCAGTAACGGACATCAAGCCCACAGTTAGAGCCTCCTCTGTGGCGGCGGGATCGCAGTTTCCCCCACAATGTTTGACACTTTGACAGCCATAAAAATCTATAAAATAAAAAAATTACCCAGCAGCCATGACCTCTGTTCACCTGTTACTGCATACTCTACATTTCACACCCCCACATCTGTCTGTCTATACTCTTCTGTCTAAGAGCCAGTTTAAATTGACACATGAGTGAAGCATGCTTCAGAAAGTGGCACTTTGTGGACGTGAGCCATCCTCGGCGTTGACTTCCTGCCAGTTTGTGTAGCGTAGCATCAAGACGAGACCAATAACGAAACCATAATGAGCAAATTTCTACATCTCCATGGTAATATTACACATCAGAACGCTCGAATTACCGCAAAGGACCTCAAATGTGTGGAGGAGTTTTTCGTATTTATGCAAACTAAACAAGAAAAATAGATTATAAAAGATATTCTTCTTAGTGCATCACATACTCCAGATCCAGCAAAACATCCACACATTATAAACTTCTCCATTATTATTATTATTATTATTATTATTATTATTATTATTATTTTAACCAAAGACGCTACAGCCCCGCCTTCTTGTTTTCTATTGGCTTATGTGTCAAATCAAAGGTCAATATTGCTCTCGAGGCTTCCTGGGAAATTTGCGTTTATGAGCTCGAAAGTCGTGATTATGATGCAGTGTGTTACAAAATTATTTAGTTTGAAGCAAAAAAAAAAAAAAAAAACTACTTTCATAAATATCAGTTAACCTTTTTACTCGCATCACTAATAGTAAGTAGTTTAATGTAAAATGGTAAATTAGATGTTGAGTCTTGGTAACCACTATGACGTTTTGTTCATCAGACAAACATTTTAACGTAATTTAATTTTTTTTTTTTAAACCAGATTTGAGCTAGCAAAAGTCAACACTAAGCTAAAGCAAAATGCTAACACATGCCGTATCCTTTTCCCTCCAGTTCACTAGCTCTTCCACCAG
The DNA here is from genome assembly GCA_011419295.1 of Clarias macrocephalus. Classification (NCBI taxonomy): domain Eukaryota; kingdom Metazoa; phylum Chordata; class Actinopteri; order Siluriformes; family Clariidae; genus Clarias; species Clarias macrocephalus. The sequence continues at coordinate 8,875 of JAAGKR010006249.1, read as the reverse complement.
TTTAATGGTATTAGTCCTGACTGCAATGAGAAAAAAAAAGGGCAAGGGTAGCTCAGTGGTTAAAGTGTTTTACTGTTGACCTCACCACCACCAAGTTAGCATTGTTGGGCCCTTGAGCAAGGCCCTTAATCAGATGTGCAATGAGAGAAAAAATGTAAGTTGCTCTGGATATTGGCGTCTGCCAGAAAAAAGCTAAAATTATCATTTAACAAGTAAAATTATTTTGAGTATAGTTTCACTTATTTATACAATTTATAAAACAAATTGATGCAACAAAAAAAAAATTATTAAGCTTATTTATAATCAAATTTTACAAAAAATGTAAACAAAATCTTCTATTAAAGAAATTAAGGAAAAATTATAAAAAATAAAAAAAAATGTAAATAAAAAGGAGGCAATATTTCTTGTTCTACTTGCAGAGAATTTAGTTTAAAAAAAAAAAAAAAAAAAAAAAACATTCCTAAAAACTGTTATTGCTGACTTTTTTTTTTCCAATTTGTCTGTTTCCATAGATGTTGGTTTGTCTAAACACAATAATTAGAAGTACCATAAAATTACCAGCATGTTTAAGCATCTATAAACATTTCCTTTTGTTGGAAAAATGCAGGTAAAATCATGTAAAACGAAATGGCAGAAAGAGAAAACAGATTATAATATAATATCTAAAGATGGCACACGGTGTCCCCGCCAGCGAGGGGTGTTTGTTACTCTTGTCTATTCAGGAGGTAAAAATCAATTCTGCACAGAAACCCCCTTCAATTAGCATGACATTCTGTAAAAGGTCATCCAAATTAATGAAATATGGGAGAGATTTTTCTGTTTTTTTTTTTTTTTTTTCCGCTGTAGCGTATTTCTTTTTTTTTTTTTAAACCTTCCCCCACATAAGCCCCGCCCACTTGTACCTTCTACCACCGATTTGGGAATAGTTGTAGTCAGGATACATTAGAAAGGTATTAGGGATTTGGTTGCTATATAATTTACAAGACCAAAATGTTATTTCTACCTCAGGATCAGGAGTCTTCAGCTGATACAGTATTTATGAAGGTCGAGTCGACTGAACTGGCCCTAGAGTCACAGGCTGGATACTGACGAGATGACGATGCTGTGCAATCTGTCCAATTGGCTCTAAGCGTACTGGTTTGGCTGCTGACTCTCCCCACTCTGGGCCAATGTTTCCAGTCCTGTAGCTAGTTTCTAATCTCTTGTGCTACCTTTGGATACATTTGGATGCGAGAAACCTTCAAAAGCGGCTCTGCTTCCAAGGCCAAGAAACGAAGGATGGAAACGTTTTTGTTCTTGAATGTTTATCATCATCATCATCATCTGAAGTTCTTTTTCAAGACCTCGGTCTGGTCCGATAGAATGCATTGCCGCGGTCGCGTCTGGATAGCTGCCGTCGATGTCGATGACCCCCTGCTCTAGACCATTCCACGGTTTAACGACACTCACACCATTACAGCCGCAGCATCCAAAAGAAATCCCTTTTATCCACTCCATTAGTCATCCGGCATTCGACAGGACAGTGTGCAGGTTCTGGGGCTGGCGTCTGTCCTTTCCGATGTGTATGTAGAAAAGATCAGTCCATCCGAATGAAAGCTTCCATCTCCTTTTTATCTTAACTCTGCCTTCCTCGATGTTCTTCCATTCCAGGGGTAATAAATCATGTCGGGGCTTACAGATTGGGGCCTCGTCTGGAAGCCGAGCTCAGTTAAACACTCGCCTTTCCAGCGCTCACAGCGGCTACATCTAACTCGAGAGTCTTTCCTTTTCTCATCATCTTGTCCTCTGTCTCTTAAGGAAAGATTTCTAAATGTAAATTTTCACTCCGAGGCCCTGTTCTGTGTAAACGCGCATCGCTAAATGTCATGCCGTCGTTGAGGTTTTCTGTTTCTCTGTTTATTTGGAAAGCTCAGACGGTTTGGACTCTGAGACTGAAATTGAGTTCGGTTTATAATAATAATAATAATAATAATAATAATATTATTATTATTTAGGCAAGTAGATCAAAGATTCTTTAGTAGATTCAGATTTTTTAAGTAGTTTCAGTGCATGACTCTTTTACACAAATTGCATAATTTAACACATTATCACCTAGAGAGGTAACACTGATCGTAACTGATAATAAGAGCCCTGACTTTTGGCTTCTTTTTGCTATCCTTATGACCTTCGGGATGGTTCTTGTTTAGGAATACTCGCTAACAATCTTACATGTGATCATGTGTGTTAATTTAGGGGGTTTTCATAGTGGAATGGGGGGGAGGGGCTGCATTTTATTTGTCAAGTTTAATACAATTAAAATTTTCTTATTAGAAAATCTCAAATAGCTTATCTCTAGATAAAAGTAGATATAGAATACTATATAAATAGATCTTTTGGCAGGTACTCTTGTTATTTTAAAAAAGAAGGGAAAAACTGAAATAGAAACAGAGCTGCCAGTTGAATTAACTGGGAGAAACGATCAAACTTGAATTCTCTCTTAAGTTTAAGTTCATATTTGATCTGTAATAATTTCATAATAAAAACGGATTAGACAAATAAGGCTGTATTCAACATATTCTAAGTAAGATATCATTTTTCTGCAATGTGGAAAAGTGTGAAAAGTGACTGTGAATATTTTTGCAATAAACTAAACGTAACGATATCTGAAATCTGATATACAGTAAAATCATTATACAACATTGACTCTAGTCTGTATATAATATAGCATGCATTACATTTCATAATGTATATACTGTATATAAACGGGTCGGAAGCTCTTGTGTGACGCATTGGTTTAGATTCTCTGTTTGGAAATTTCAGTAGGAAGGTGATAACAGCACAAGCTCACGATTGCTCCCGGACCAGACCGCGCCGAACATGCAAAAAAAAAAAAAAAAAAAAAACCAATGGCTTTGTTTTCTTCTTGAAATATGCGATTCCTAACGTTTGCATTGCTAAAGGCATACAGTACGTGATTCATTTATACGGTTGATTTTATGCCAGTTTTATCTCCATCTCTGCCAAAGTAAAGCACCAGTTGCGATTTTGATTAAATCCTGAAATTTAGGTGAATGTACAAAAGCAGGCGGTGATGCTGTACTCGTTCTCTCCTTCTGAATAATGTTGTGGTGTTTAGCTTAGAGCTTAGCATCGATTGCAGCAATTTTCTCAGGCTGGAAATGTTCAGCCGAGTCTAATTTTGATTGATTCGGATTTCCTTGACAGTGCAAACAAAACTTTTGTTAGAAATATTTTAAGTAGATGAATCAACTTCCTGGTCAAGAATAAAACATGATCTTGCAGTCTGTTTATAATGCACAAATGCACAAAATCTCTTTTTTATTGTACAAATAAAGACAACAGCTACCAACCCGGCAGGATGAAAGCTTTCACACGTGATTCCGGTCTGCTTCTCGCACAGGCGGGATAACAGCCTCGCCCACTTCTGCACGCTCACAGGCACTCATGATTGGCTGGTGTCGCTATGATGGATGTGAGATTGCAGGGATGCCCCCCCCCCCCGCTGAGGGCGTGGCCAATCAGCTCCTCAGATTCAGCTCTGATGACTGGGCGAATGCTTCTCGGTTGTGCCACTCGGTAGTGAGATATATCTAAGACACGTTGGACGGTCACCAGTCATGTCCGCTCAACCTGAACGCTTCCTTTCAGTAGCTGATCGATCGGGGTATCTTTAAATAAGCTTTCATGTGGCATATTATTTTATGATTTGCATTTAATTCACATATGCAAAACATGTTTTTGCTTTTCATGATTAAATTTTTTGCATGTTACTGATTTTTACATAATTTCTTTGTTTTGTTTTGTTTTTTACTTTATTTTAATGTTTTATTATACATAATTCATGCTTTTTTTAAAAATTCCACATGGTTATTTATTTTTTATTTGACATAATTCATTTATTTAAGAAAATATATATATTATGTTTTTTTAACACATAACATGTGATTTATACCCATGATTCATGCACTTTGTCACGGAAGGCGTGGAGCTTCATTATTCAGCGTGCATGGCTTCCGGAGCATCACGGATTAAAACGCGCTTCACATGCGATCGCATTCATGTGATGTGAATTGGCTTATAAATAAGAATTGGCTCAGCTCGCACCTTACAAACTTAAATAAACCATAAGGAAATAAACGCATTCAAATAGATTCACTTGGCGACCTTTCGCGGAGACGAGCTGGTAATCCTGACTGGCGTGTCAGCCCAGGTGACCCGCTTCCACCCGTCAGCTACTGAAACCTCTAATCCTTATTCTGGCAGATAACATTTTCCACAGATATGAGACATATTTCATCACTTGGGTCCCTTGTGTTCGTGTGCCTCTGAGGCGGAGGCTTTACCGCAGCCAGGTCTCATGATGCACGGGGACCCTCAGGCCGGTGGAACGTCTGGGTAAATTAGCCACCAGTGTTAACCTATACGCCGACATCCATCTCTGGAACTGGGAGAGCGGAGCAGGCTCGGTGCTCGGCCAAATGGGAGGACAGAGAGCGGTGACTCAAATCCAGGCAGCTGTCCTTAATGAGAGAAAGCAAGTGATTTGTGGGCCGCCATGCCAGCCTCTTCTCTCTGCTCGGCCAGCACTTTACACACAGCCAGAGAGGCATTTAACACAAGAGCCTCATTCTGCTGCAGCCAGTGTCTGTTTGCCTATTAAACTAACTTTAATCGGATGAATTGCCACTCTGTAAATTTGCACTTTAGTTAGCACCCTAGGATAAGGCTTCATGGCTTAAAAGGTAGGCATCTTGTGCTTGGCTAATTTGCTTAGGAGCATAACACATGCACTCTTTCACAGGTGATAATACATTTCACAGAAAAACATCTCATGCCCAGGAAGCCAAATCCAAGTAAACAAGTCCACTATGAGACTACAGATGACATATTAGACCACATTAAGGAAAAAAAAAAAAAGTACGAAATAAAGTAACATGATAATACATAAATAGTGTTAGGGAAAAAAATGTGTACTGTTGGACACACACAACATGGGCCGTGTCTGAAACCTCACTTGTCTTAGTGCATATACTGTATATTGGTTTTAAAACCACGTTGAAAACTTAATTTTATTTAAATTATTTTGCAAAACTGTATGGGGAAAAAAATACAGCCTGAAGGTTTGTTTATGTTGTGGCACGGCTCTTGAACCGAGTCCTCGCAAGAGATTCAATTACCAGGATTACCAAAAGCTTCATCTCACTACATGTACAGTACTTGCATCCCTGAACACCAAACTAATATATATATTTTTTACCTATGCTGTTAATAATACAACTGCGTTGAATAACTGACCGGCCGATTTCAAATTCATTTCTGATAAACAGCTGAAATTATAAATAAGCTTCTACTAATGACACACTGGTGGCACGGCTGGTTAGCACCATGGTTCTCCATGTGCTGGGTGGGTTTCCTCCCACAGTCCAAAGACATGCAGGTTATCCTAATTGGCCGGAGGTTGTAAAATGGGAATAAACACAATGCTCATCACTGTTCCTAGCTGGAAGTTCCTAGATGGATGGATGGAAATTGCCTGTATTTTGGGATTAAGTGTCCCGAGTCCCTTGGAAAAGCCCCCAGGCCTCCCTCGACCATTTACAGGATAAGAGGGATACAGAACGAGTGAGTGAGTGACTGATTCCTGATCAGTCCCAATTATAACGGTCTGATCCTCGGATATTCAAATTCTCTTGTGATAGTCTTAGTATCAAAAACTCTGATTGTTGGTTAATTCCACTATTTAAGACTCTCTCACTCTAGGTTAGTCCTTTAAGGCTCTGGTTTTTGGCTAGTCTTAATCTACAAGACTCTAAGGGGATTTTGCACATTCTGGAATTAGATAGCGAATCCATACAATCCAATTTTTGTTTGGGAGCTCAGCAGTAATTTCGGCACACAGTTCTTGGCAGTTTACTGCGGCTTGCGAGAAATCGTGGCTGACAAAAAATAGTTCGACCGTGCTCAAGTCCTCAAGCTACGTGCATTTGAAATTTCGTAACCGAAAAAAAAAAAAAAAAAAAAAAACTGGGAGCAGTTTGTAAGTTATTTGAAGGTGGATTGTACAGGTTTGTAGCAGGTTCATAGACTTTGTAGGTGGTTTGTGTGTGTGTTTAGAATACAGTAGATTATAGAGTTTTAAAAAAATATGCCAAATTCCTTGCATAGTGTTGAGAATAATATCCTTTTGCTATCATTATTACAGCACTCGGGGAAAAGAAAAAAAAACAACAACTCTCATATCCCAGGGTGGAACAAATTGGTCAAACTGGCTAAACTAAACTGATTAACAGTGAAAATATGAAAATGCAATGCAAAGCCAAATTGTAGATGATTTTGGGCCTGTCGAACCAGGACAGGACGGAGGAAACAGTCCTTTAAGGTTTGCCCCTGGTTTGGCCCACAGTCTGAGAATCCAGCTCTTGGTTAGTTCTAGTCGGTTAGAATGAATCTCCTGTTTCACCCCAAACATTAAGCCTCTGCTTCTTGGTAAGGCTTAATCCTAAAAGATTCCGCTACATAGTTAGTCCCAGTATCAAAGAACTAGATCTTGACTAATCCCACTCTCTATGGATAAACCTATTTGCTAGCCCAGTCTTTATTCTTCTGACTCTTGGTTAGTCCAGATGTTTTGGACTCTGGTTTTTAGTAAGCCAGTCGTTAAGGCTCTTATTCTTGGTTAGTCCCAGTATGTAAACCTCCAGTTCTTTGTTAGTCCTAGTCACTAATGATTATACTTTGGATTTGTCCTAATCTAAACTGACTCTTGGTTAGTAATTTTTTTAGGCTCTCTGGTTCTTTTTTGTGGCTTGCCTAGATCTTTAGTTCTTTGAGTTTTGGATAGTCTCAAACCGAAAAGGATCAGCCTGGCAGTGCATCCCAAGATTTATGGCTCTGGTTCTTTAGTTAGTACTAGACTCTTGGTTCTTCCCAGGCTATGTTCACCAGGATGTAAGTGACTCAAATCAGATTTTTTTTTTACCCTAATGTAACAGATCTGAGTTTTTTTTTTGTATTTTTTTTGTATGGCTGTCTGGATGCACATGTGATATTTTTCACACATGTGGTCCTAGGCTGGAAATATATATGTGATAACGATATGATAACGATCCAATAACGATACAACTTATTTCGTTCTGTGTATGCGTAGGGTTTTTCCTTCTTCTGGACCTCACAAATACTACAACCGACGAACAGCTTGCTGTGTTAGCAAATGTGTTTTGTTTTTGTTTTGTTTTTTTTGTTAAAATACCACTGCCACTGTTTGAAATGAATGTGATCCCACAAATATGAAGTCTCTTAACCCAGGTTGAGTGAGCAAAGACGTATCGATGTGCGCAAATGTGCCGTTTCATAGGACAGACGCATGAGTCTGATAACAGTCACGTGTAATTACTGTTTGAATGTGAACCGTCAAGCCATGCAAATCCAATCTAACTAAAAAATCAGAATTGAACAATGTGGCTTGTAATGAGACCGTAGCCCCAGTCTCTAATTATTAGACTCTTGGTTAGTTCCAATCTCTAGGGATCAGACTCTTATTTTGTTCTGATTTTTATGGTTCTGCTTTTCAGTTAGGAGGAATTTTCCAGGCTCTGACTCCGTGTTATCTCCTCTGTCTAAGAATCTGCCTCTTGGCTAATCCTAGTCTTTAAGGCTCAGGCTTTCGGCGGGTGTCTGTCTTTATATGTCTGATTGCTGGTTAGTCCCAGTATCTATTTCATTCTTGTTCTGTATCACGAGAGAAAGTCTTGAACTGAGAGGAGCAGGGTACGAGAGGTTAGCCGTGATTTTCAGTACCTTTTCTTTATCCTTGATGAATATAGGTGTGTAACAGGTCCATTCTGGCACTAAGCGATTTTCCCTACACAATGCACAATGCTATGTAATTTCCTCCTAGAAGATAATGATGCAGATCTAAATGAAACAGAAGAATGAATGTGAGGACTGTTATGGTTGTGAAATCTGTTTTTTTTTTTTCTTTCAGATGGGGCATAGTGTTCATACAGTGACAAAATGAATCCATTAAATGTATTCTTCCCCTCCGGACTGGTATAGAGAACGGCTGGTGCTTACCCAGCTGCACCAATGCTTTGAATCAATACCAGTGCAGGGTATTTTTTTCTTTTTTTCCTCGGTACTAAACTCCCATGTGGATTCTATACTTCTATCCTGACATACATACACACACACACACACACACACATATACATATACTGTATATAATTTACAGTTGTTTCCACAACTGTCTTTTCAAAAGCCTTCTGACATCAAAAAAAAAAAAAAAAAAAAAAGGAAATAAAATAAAAACACTCCAGGCCTCAGGAGGACACCTCGAACCACACAACCACACAGAATGGTATCAATCTCAAATTTACTGACTTGAGACTTTTTTTTTTTCCCCCACCCAAACCATGCAATATAACGTCAGTCAGCATGAATAAATTTGAGGCTTGTAATGTGAGAATGACATTAACAAGTTTTGGGCCATTTGGATAATTGCACAAGCTCAGGTAGCTGATTAATAGCAAAGATTTGTGTTGTACTGTACAGCAAAAGCATCTCAAAGTACAAATGCAACATCTTTAGTTCTGATCGCATCAGCGGTCCATCAAACGATGAGAAGGATATTCTTAATTAATGACAAACTAACTAAAAGTATGAATTCCCCCTATATACAGAGACTTGGGGCACACAGTAGAATGACTAATATTATTTGTAGTTATTAATAGATTAATAATATTAATATTAATTATCACACATTAGTCAGATTTATTAAATTCAAAGAAAAGTGGGATTGTCTGAAACAGAGACAGTGTGAACTTGGATTAATCTGTACATGTTTATCTTTATTTTTTTAATCATCATCATCATCATC
>JAAGKR010006248.1:0-44435 GCA_011419295.1 Clarias macrocephalus | reverse complement strand
TTTTTTACAACTGCCTTGAGATTTCATTCAGGAAATATATTAGGTTGTAGACCACTAATCCTTTAAATGGTTTCTACTCACACCCCATCCCTAATTTTTGTTATTTTGCTTGTTCCCTTGTTCTGTTCAGAGGACCTCTGGGATTGTCTAGAGCAGGCTAGCGGGAAGCCCATTGCTGCAGTGATGAGCTCTTGGACCAAACAGATGGGATTCCCCATTATTGTAGTGGACCAGGAGCAGGTACAGTCTTTGCCTTTATACTATACAAGCAGGAGGAAATGTTTTGGTGATGTAATTAGAACAAATAATGAATAGTAAATGTCATGTATGCCTTTATTTATTTTTTTAGCAAGGAGATGAGCGGGTGCTGAAGATATCTCAGAAGAAGTTCTGTGCTAGTGGACCACATAATGGTAAGTTTTTTTTATTCATTTATTTTAATTTTTATTAAAGATAAATTGGTACCGTCATGTTAGTAGGAACTGTTTTGTTAAGTCTTTTAATGTTTGGATTAATGTTTTTCGAAGTTGGCCTACATATTTTCACAGGGACTGTAAAACCTCTGTTGTAATTGATGTTAAAGTTTTTTGTTGAATGAAAGGAAGGAAAATATGTTCCCAAACCTGATGCTTGCTTTCCGTTCTCATTGTTTGTGTATGTTGTGTATGTGTGCTAGGTGAGGACTGCCCGAACTGGATGGTCCCAATTAGCATCTGCACCAGTGAGGACCCCAGCTGCTCCAAGATAAAGGTTCTGATGGACCAGCCTGAACTCCCAGTCACCATCCCTAACCTGGGACCAGATAAGTGGGTCAAGGTCAGATCTCTTTCTCCCTGTATGTGTGTTGCCAATGTGACTATTTACATTGTTATGGTTTCAAGGAACTCTCTTTATTCTGAGATTAGCACGCATGTGAAAAATGTTTTTTGTTGTTGTTGTTTTTTCCCCGTTGTAGCTTAATCCAGGCACGGTAGGCTTCTACAGGGTCCAGTACAGCTCGGCTATGCTGGAGAGTTTGCTGCCAGGAATCCGAGATCTTACGCTGCTCCCTGTAGATCGCCTGGGCCTGCAGAATGACCTTTTCTCCCTGGTAAGACCACACAGGTTATTGATCACCATAATATTTCTATTAGCACTTATTTGTCTGCAAGTTTGTGAGTAGCTGACATGACCCATGATCCTATAGAATGCAATATTTATTGATAAAATAATATAAAATTTTTATGAGTGCCATTTGTAGCGGAAAATGTCTTGTCTCTGTTAGTCACGTGCGGGTATGATCAGCACGGTGGAGGTCCTGAAGATGATGGAGGCTTTCGTGAACGAGCCGAACTACACAGTGTGGAGTGACCTGAGCTGTAACCTGGGCGTGCTCTCCTCTTTGCTCTCCCACACCGACTACCACGAGGAGATCCAGGAGTTCATCCGAGACCTCTTTACCCCAATTGGCCTAAAGCTGGGCTGGGATAACAAACCTGGCGAGGGTGAGTGTCAGGAAAAACAAACCCTCTGCTATTTCTACTAGTTTCTTCTTCTTTTTTCTTTTTCCAGTAGATTCTTACTTCCTGTTTTTGTCATGTAACAATCAAGGCCACTTGGACGCTCTGCTGCGAGGGCTTGTGCTGGGAAAGCTGGGGAAGGCGGGACACAAGGCCACGCTGGAGGAGGCTCGCAGGAGATTTAAAGACCATGTGGAAGGCAAGCAGATCCTCTCTGCAGACCTCAGGAGTCCAGTAAGATCTGCAAAACATTTAGACCGCACCTTTTTTTTTAATGAACACTTCATCTTTCTAAGGGTACATCAAAGAATGATGTGTGGTTTTAATCTTGAGGTGAAGATGATGAGTAGAACTTATTAGTTTATCTGTTTATATTAAACTGATTTCCAGAAGAAGTATTGTACAGGTTTTTTTTTTTTCAGGTTTATCTAACAGTTTTAAAGCATGGGGATAGCACAACGCTGGAGACTATGCTAAAGGTAATATCATACCTCATGTTTGATTTGTACTGTTCATGTGTACTGAGGGATATTTAACGCTATAATAGTTTAAAAAAATAAAGAAGTGGCAGCACAGTGGTGTAGTGGTTAGCACTGTGGCTTCAGTGCTTGTGGCAAGCAGTATAAGCGAGCGAGTGAGTGAGTGAAATGCTGCAACTTGACGGATGTAGTAAGGACTTTCTGTATTGAATTTATTCTGTCCAGCTCCATAAACAGGCTGACATGCAGGAGGAGAAGAATCGCATAGAGAGAGTTCTGGGAGCGATCTCGTCTCCAGACCTTATCCAGAGAGTGTTGACCTTCTCTCTTTCGGTATGCTGGAACATTTCATTTTACACAAACCTGCACAGGTTTGCTTGAATGAATAATAAAAATGAGTAATTTATAGTTACCGTTAAGATATAAAAAATTTTATTTAAGGATCAGAGTTTGTAAGTGTTGATTTAGAATTTTACATATAAAATGTAATTCATTTTTGTTTGCTGAAATAATAAAAACTTTTTTTTCCCCGTTAAATAAATAAATAAATAATTTTATGAAAGGAAACCGAGCAGTTAAGAGAAGTCATTTGCTATTGTGAAGACCTCAAAAACAAAACATATGTGCACAGTAGTTGTTAAAACACTTCTCATGATGTCAGCACTCTATTCTCTCCTGCTTTGGTTAGCACTAATTTTCTCTGAGGAATTGATATACCTAGTGCTGACTGTGTGTGTGGGTGGGTGTGTAGGATGATGTTCGTCCCCAGGACACCGTGTCTGTGATTGGAGGCGTGGCCGGAAGCAGCAAACACGGCCGCAAAGCAGCTTGGAAATTTGTCCGAGATAACTGGGAGGAGCTTCATAACCGCTACCAGGGTGGATTCCTTATATCTCGACTCATTAAGGTGAGCCTAAATATGCGTATATCTTTTTAAAGTTTAATCAAACGCTAATATTAAAAACTGAGAAACATTTCTTTTGTACATATTCCATGTCCAGCTCACCGTCGATGGGTTTGCAATTGACAAAATGGCTGCAGAAGTCAAGGTAAGCCCTGTCACTCAGGTCAAACTTCAGAGGTTATTACAGTTCTGTTTATTTTCACGGCTGTAAAATTATTCTGACTTGTCAAAACGGCTTTGTTGTTGCATCCTCAGAGTTTCTTCGAGACTCACCACGCGCCGGCAGCCGAGCGCACCGTGCAGCAGTGCTGCGAGAACATTCTCCTGAACGCCGCCTGGCTGAAGCGGGACGCCGACGACATCCATCAGTACCTGCTGCAGCGCAAAGCGCCGCCAGTGTGACCCCTGAACTATGACCCCAGCCTCTCCTGACCTGCTCACTTAATCTCTCAGATCTCCCAGCAAATCATCGCTGCCTCCGCCAGTCCACCCCAGCAGAGCGCGAGAGCATCCAGAAATTAAACAGGCTTTGTTTTTTTCCTATATTATGTGACGACGATTCAAGCGCTGTAGTTACATCTTGCGAATAACCAGAGAAATCTAAATCGAGACAGAAGTGTGATGACGAATGTTGTACCCTGTTCTGCCTGCTGGAAACGATGCACATGCAAAGATGTAAGAAAATTCCAGATGTGATTTTCATATATATATATTTTTTTGTTGTTTTTTTTGTTTCCTTTTTAAAACGGTAACGCATGCATATGCTTTTTACGATTAGCACTTCTTCACTCTGCCAGACGTTTCACTATGGACCTCTACATGCATTTACACAGTAGTATGATAACTGTGAATTTAATTCGCTCTTCCATCTATGTCTTTTGAAATGAGGCATGCTTGCAACATTTGATATCAGCGTGTTGATATCAGCAATTGTTTTCAGTGTTTTTTTGGGGTTTTTTTTTCTTTGGTCATGTATGTTTTCTGTGCAAACAGTATTTCACTTCCTCACACCTCTGCCGTGTCATCCGTTACGATGGCCGTACACGGTTTTATGTAGAATCACCTCGGCGTGGCAGAATGGGGTTAAAGGTCATGGTGTGCTCGTTTAAAGGACTTTTTTTTTGACAGCAACTGCACTGGTCCACGGTGCTGGAAAGGTTCGAACAGATCGAACAGCATAAGCATGGTACTGTATGTATATCGTTTAATGCAAGCATTCTTGCCGAGACCTGCGACTTATCTGATTTGTAACATACATGATCTTTCCTTCTTCGTCTGTATGTAAGAATCCCTCTTCCACAATACACTCCCTCTCAAGTTAACTACAGAATAAGAAAATTAAAGAAAAAGGCATTTTAGACACCCCTGTATCTGGGAAAGACATTTTATAAAGTGTATATTCGACAGCTCTTTTAACGTTGTGAAAATCACACCTGAAGTAGAACAACCATCCTAGGGCTTTTGGATTATATTAACTCTAGTTTAAATCCATCGCCCACTTTAAAGTTTAATGATCATTTACTCTGTTATTGTGCTCCGAGGCCTTAAATCAGTGAAAAATGTTTGCAAATAGATTCATGTACCAACACCAGAGGGGTAATTTTACTAAAATGGGCATGCAGATGTCAGTCAGACACTCGTAGGCATGTTGAGCGCATATGTTGATCAAGAATGATGTGGCTCTTAATTTTTACAGGAGATCAAAAAATGTCTGACTCCTGAAAAAACATTTGTTGTGCTTTTGTTTAAGGATACAATTGGTGTTAATTAAAGATGAAATGAAAAGGAAATATACAGTCTGATGAAGAATCTGTGTGTATGTGTCTGTCTGTTTAAGGACTTTTAATTAACCTGTAATTGTAATAATTAGTCTGTCAGTACTTATTGCTTATAGAGGGGGGGAAATCATTCTTTGTTAGAGCTCACCAAACGTGAGGGACATCTGGAGACATTTTGTGACGCATGTATTTTAAATGCAACTGTAAAAGCCATTGCAAGGTCGAAGGGTGAGGTTTGTTTACTATGTCTACATGAAATTATTTGTTGTTATAGAGTTGAGCCTCAATGGCTAGGTATACAGTAAACATCGACACTAATTCTACTTTTAATCATGCTCTGAGGAGGACAACTCGCATGTAAACCTGCAATGCTTTACATCTAACTGGAGAAAGTCTTAACTGCACACATTTGGTGTGTATTCCCTGTATCAACTTTCCAGCTAACTGGCCAAATGTTCCATCCCACCATAAACTCTGTGACGCCACCGTCAGTGACTCAATCCCAGATCGCTCCCTGTTCGAACACCAAAGACAGAGAAACCATTATTTCTTACCCTATGTAGTGCACTTACACAGGGAGTGGGGATTAATTAGAGACCAAGCTATTGTCTGACTGCGTTTCCATCTTAGCAGTAAACGGCTCTGGACTTCCATGGGCTGCCAGATTTAATCACTCGGAGGCATGTTTCATTCTCCCCAATGCACTATTGTTCAGTAGTAAAGAAGGGAGTGGTTGGATCACTGCTTTGGTGATTCCTGCTGTTACAAGGTACAACAGTGGGCTGCAATCTTTATTATTAATAATAATAATAAATGTGATTTAGAAAATGTGAAGAGGAGTCTTCTTGGGGAAAAAAACTATGTGAAAGCAAACTTCAAGAGACTGTGTCTTTCAAAGATTTGTTGGTTAATGTTGCTGTTCCTATTCCTTGGCCACATGTGAAGATTCTTATCCAGCAATCATGAATCGTGAGTTTTTAAACTCACATTAGATCCTTGATTTTAAGCCTGAGCTTTAATTCTACTTGTGTTACTACAACTGATATTACAACTCCCACCAATGCCAACTACCACGATGGGTGTTTAAGTCAAACCGGGACTTTTGATTAACGTTTCTCTGTATAATCCCCTGCTATATTTGGATACCATCAAGGTAGAAAGTTTTTTTTCCCCTCAGTATACCAGAGCTATGTTTGGACTGCCTTGCCTCCTAAGAACTCTCTTAATTGCCTCTCTTAAAAAATGTGGAAATGGCATGGTGTGAGGTCAGGGGCTGTAGCAGTAATTTCCAGATGAGTTCCTGTAATGTGCAAATGGTGTTGGTGAATGATTGTGTGTACAGTTCACACAGACAGAAGTGTCTCTTCCACAACTATGAAAATGTTTAGCGTCAGAACATCGCATGTTCGCGGGAACGACTGCAGTGGACACATTTCCTGAAGGTAAGATGTGTTTAAGGTATGTGACATGAATAAATGTTACCACTGCGTTCCACATGATAAGAAATGCTTTTTAGTTATTCTACAGACAAAAACTATGCATGTACACATATATGGTCAAAAGTATGTAGACACCTGACCAAAGCAACAACATTTACTTTCCTTACATCCCTTTGGACAACAAACCATGGACAATAACATGGAGTTATTCCCTCTTTTATTTTGGTACGAGGCTGAGATTTGTGCTCATTCAACCTCAAGAACTTTGCTATGTTGGGTGAGGAGGCCTGGCACACTGTCAGCATTGCAACGTGTGTTCATTGGGGATGAAATCAGGGCTCTGTGCTATGCACATTAGAAAATGTTTGGGCCCCTTATTTTTAGAAAATGGAAATTTGTAGATAAGTGTGCGTCCAATTGCATAGAAACATTTGGAAGGAACTGTGCATGGGTGCGATGCTCAAGCCCATAAACATATATGGGTCCAGTGGGGTAGATAGTTGCTGGATGGTTCCCAACCACGGACCTGGAACAGCCCCTGCTTTGCACATTTACGTGTTTTCTCTGCTCCCAGCACAGCTGATTTAACTACTCAGCCTTTTCTTCATTGAAATGGGTGGGTAGAGCAGGGGGTCCTTCATGACGGGGGTTGGGAACCACTGAGCTAGATCATTCAGAGGTTTAAACCTAACCAGCTATATCTATTGTGCTGTGTATTTTACAACCTGCCATACAATGCATGAGCTGGTGTTCTCAGGATACTTATAAGCATATCACTTCACTGGAACGCCTGGTTAGGCCAAGCCTGCCTCATTATGGCTGGAGTTTCAGAGTTGATCTGACCCAGTTGTCTAGCCATCATTTTTTGTCCCTTCTCACAGTAGCTACATTTTTAATATCTCATTACAGTGGTGGCTGGAAGTGGGTGGGATATATTAGGCAGCTTTTTTCCCCCTGAAATTGATGTGTTGGTACCAGAACAAATGGGCGAGCATAAGGATTTGAGTTACTTTGACAAGGGAAAAATTGTGATGGATAGACAACTGGGTTAGAGCAAATCCAAAATTCCAGCTCTTGTGGGAAGTTGCTGGTCTGCAGTGGTCAGGATTAAAAGTAATTCTTAAAAGGATTAAAAGGAAGAAAAACTAGTGACATGGCAAGAGGGTCATGGGAGGCCAAGGTCATGGGGTGTAACGGCTGGCCCTTGTAGTCCAATCCAGCAGAAGCGCTATCCATCCATCTAGGAACCTATGTAGGAAAACTGTAGAGGCCAGCGGTGACTGTTGTATTTATTCCCATTTTTACAACCACTGGTCAACATTCACACACAACGGGCAATTTGGGAACCTCCTTGAATTGTGAGACGAAACCGGAGTACACAGTGGACCAAGCACAGGGAGAACATGCAAACTCCATGCACACAGACCCTGAAGCGGCAATCGAACCCGGACCCTGGAGGTTCAAGGCATCAGTGCTAAACATTAAGCCAGCATGCTGCCAGTAGATGCAGTAGTGTAGATATAATTGAGGAAAAGCTTAATGCTGGATTTCGTGTTAATTTAAAGAACTTTTGTTATTTTGAACTTTCAGCTGCATAACACACATGATGTTACATGATTCCTGTTATCCGTTACCACCCAAATGAGGATGGGTTCCCTGATTGAATCTGGTTCCTCTCAAGGTTTCTTCCTATTAGCATCTCAGGGAGTTTCCTTGCCACTGTCGCCGTCACCCTTGGCTTGCTCATCAGGGACACTGTTATGGTGGCAAAAGGTTTGATTATATCAAGCAGGTGGTCATAAAGTTATGGCAGATCGGTCTATTTATATCATATTTCAGATTGGATTAGTCTGATTGGCGTTCTCAAATTGCCCGTAGTGTGTGAGTGAGGGTGTGTGTGTGTGTGTGTGTGTGTGCCCTGTGATTGATTGGCACCCTGTCCAGGGTGTATCCCTCTCATGCCCAAAGCCTCCGCGACCCTGTGTACAGGATAAAGCGGTATTGACAATGAGTGAGCCAGTGAGTATTACTGATTGGTCGTTCATGAACGATTCGTTCTTTTTGAACGAATCTTTAACGTGACACAGAAGAACGAGTAGTCTCGTAGAGTGATTCGTTCATTTTCTACTGGGCGCGCATGCGCAAATCATCGCAAAACCTCCGTAGGTTATGTACAGGAAACAGAATTGAACGGTTCTCAACGAATCTTCCAAGTCCGAGTCGTTCGTTCTTTTGTCACGTGACCCCCCCATAGACGCTATGCAGTGCAATAGATTCAAAAGAACGAACGACTCAGGCCAGAAGATAAGATGGTGAGCTGCTCATTCTGTTTTTAATAATATGTCCTATGTACTGGAACTAGAGCCAACATTTGTATATATAGACGTGTTGGGGGTCTGTTTATTGAAAAATGTAACATTTCAGTTTATTTCTGATCAAAAGAACGAAATGAATCAAATGACTCAACAAAAGATTCGTTCATTTTGATGAACGAGATTCGAAGAACCGAGTCACTAAAATGATTTAAACTTCCCATCACTAGTGAGTAAGACTACCGCGATGGAGCTGGCGTTTCTCCCTGCCACTAGGTGGCGGTGCGGTCTGTTTAGTTGTGCAAATAGAAAACGAGGAGGAAGAAGACGAACGGAAAATGGCGACGTCCATCTGTAGGACATTACAATTTCTTCATCAAAGCACATGTAACAGTTTAAAGGTATGACATTATTATTATTATTATTATTTTAAATATCGGTTTAAAAAATACCACTGATATTAATATACAAAGATATTGTTTTTAATGTTCAGTAAAAGGCTGAGAAGAAACATTTATGTCCTCCATGGCTGTTATACCTAGAATTGATGTTCAGCTTTAGCCAGTGTTGATGCAGATTAGATTTCATTAGATTTCATTAGATTTCATTAGATTTACAATTGTACAGATTCAATTAAATGCAGTTAGCATCTAACCAGAAGTGCACAAGTGGCCTGTTTACAATGAATATCAGTGTACAAACAGAAGATGCAGTAGATAATAAAGATATGGATTGTGTGTGTATATGTATATAACAACATGATATGCATACTGTATGTACATTTATGAGTATGTAAATGATACACTAGTGCAATGATGAGCAAAAGCTATTGATGGTGCAAGGAAACATAATAGTGGATGGAGCTGTGCAATACAGACAGAAAGTGACAGTGCAGTGGTGAGTTAGTTAACACTACATGATCAGCTGTTCAGTGAAACAGCTTTTAGTTTGGGCTTAGAGGCACTTGTTGTGCCGTCCCAATGGAAGAAGAGTGAATAGTCCCTGATTGGGCTGAGAAGAGTCTTTGAAAAAGTCTCTCGTCCCTTTGCAGGCCGCACTTCTTGTAAATGTTCCCCAATCCAGATGTAGATTTATAGGTCACAAGTGAGAGTACAAGGAAGACACCTTGAGGGGAATTAAACTCATCGTCTGCTGGTGGGATTATAAATCATTACCACAATTATAATCTGTAACTGTAAATACTAAGTGTGTGGAATAGACACACTTGGTGTAAACAGCAGGATGAGGGTCTCCCTGTAGCACCATACACAGCAGTAGAAGGTGAGCATAGTATAGAAGATCTAAACAGACCAGGGGAATCAGGCAGGGTTTGGAGCACACCTGTAGAAGTGTTCCACTGATGCAGTGTAATGACTCATGATTTGATGTTTAATGATGATTCCCTATGCATGCAGTGTGTCGGGCCTTTCCTGGATGTGGAGTGGCCGCAGGCTGCGCTGGTTCCTGTTCGGACCAAAAAGCGCTACTTCATTCCTCCGGCTGTGGGGCTGAAGGAAAAGTCACACTCTGAACAGGAGGCGAGGGCGCGCGCCGCAGGAGTCGTCATCAGGCAGGAGTACATGGAGAGACCCATCAACATCTCATGCACAGGTAGCTGTCGTCTTCCGTTCGTGGACAAATTAAATATCTTGATAAGATGCAATTTTATTACAGTTGCAGTTGACCGTCTGAAGACTTATTATTATTATTATTATTATTATTATTATTAGTATCATTATTATTATTATTTTTGTTTTTGGCCGGGCAGTGAATGAAGTCATTGCAGATGTATCTTTTTAACTCTTTTACACTTTAATAAAGTGTTGTTTATCAACCTGTTACTTTTCTTTGTCTTTACCCTTTATGTTTCCACTTTGCATGACCATGACAGCCGGAATCCTTGATCCGTACGTGCCTCCTGAGGGCGATGCTCGTCTCTCCTCTCTATCCAGAGAGGGGCTGAAACAGCGAACGGAGCAGCTGCGACAGAGTGCTGCCTCCCAGCTGGCGTAAGAAACATCACACTCCTATATTATACTTTATAACCTTCTTAACATCTAAAAGAAGTCACGAGATGTCCGAAGAGACACGAAACAAGTCTGAGGCTCCTTAATTAGAATATTACTTGAATACATATAAAAGATCCACGGTTTGATACTTGATCTTGTGTACAAGTTCATACTCTGTTTATGTTTTATATGTCATAATAGTTTTTAAT
Source organism: Clarias macrocephalus (assembly GCA_011419295.1). Taxonomy (NCBI): domain Eukaryota; kingdom Metazoa; phylum Chordata; class Actinopteri; order Siluriformes; family Clariidae; genus Clarias; species Clarias macrocephalus. The sequence goes on along the minus strand of JAAGKR010006248.1, from coordinate 33,806 downwards.
ATTTGTTGGAATTTTCTTTGCTAAGGATGCGCAAAATAAAGGAGCACGACCCAGAGTTCTCTTCGAAAGGGTTCGCCACACGAGCTCAGGAAATCTTCATTGAGGGTCATTTGGCGCTGACGCAGTAAGGAGCATCTTTCTAATATTTTCTATGTATCATCTATTTTGAATGCGGATTAAATAATTGCACAGGTCTATATTGCTTTAATTGAATTAATAGCAAATACTTGAAGTTCATGTCAACTACCTTCATTTGAATGTAAATTAGTGAATGTACTATACTATTTAAAATTTATTATAAATAATATTTATCAACATACCCATTTTTTCTCAGCGATATTCAGTTCTCTGATTATGGTGCAGTCAGTAATCCAGAATGTATTAATTATGAATCACGGCTCCAGATGGTCACCAATGTAAATAATGCTTGTACAAGGGTGAGTCAGAAATGGTCCGCACTTATATATATTATATTAAAACCTCTTTTGGCCGCACTGTCATACTCCACTTGAGATTTTCACAAAAGATGAGCAGCTTGCAGTGATAATTTTTTTGTGGACTGAGGGTGTACCTGGTTCAGAAAAACCTCACGGAAGAGCATAAAATGAACTGTTTGTAACAAAATTTGGACTTGTACTCTAAGGAAGGTGAAAGTTTCTTAAAGAAGATCATTAGTGGTGATTAGACACGGATGCATCACTACGAGCCTAAGAGTAAACGGTAGAGTATGGAATGGAAACATCCTTAATAGGCAACCCACAAAAGGTTCAAGGGTCATCCATCAGCTGTAAAATTCATCAGCTGCTTCCAGTTTTCTGGGATTCTCAAGGGCCAGTGTTGGAACATTATGGGATAAAGGTTCAACAATCAACAGTGCTTGTTACAGCGAGACTCTTATTAAAGAGACGAAGCCTAAACTTCGGATTAAACGCTATCCGAGGGCGTCGTGATATTGTACGGCGATGCACGTCTGCACACTTCTGCTTAAAGCGGCGTCCTCCCTGTAGTCCTGATCTCGCTCTATCAGACTTTCACCTGTTCACATCTGATGAAGAAGTGAAGACAGTGGTGCATCCGTGCTTCGCAGCTCAGCATAAAATTTTTTTTAATGAGGAAATACAAAAGCTTGTTGACAGATAGACAAAGTGTATTGAAAAGCAATAAGATGATGTCAAATTCAATTGTCGTCTTCTAAAAGTTAATAGCCAGAGTGCGGATAATTTTTGACTCATCCCTTGCATATTGCAACTAGTTTTATCAAGACAGTCAGTAGAAGAGATGTTTAATATTTAATTTGTATATGTTTATGAACACGAGTTGTATTTAATTTCTTCACTCTTCTAGGTTCAACAAAGAGAAACTCCATTCACTGGTCACGGAAAGGTGTTACCCCGTACGTACACTGCTTTTTTTCCTGTCTGGTTAAAATGTATTGGTCAACAAATGGTTCATTTATTTCCATGATACATAAATCTCATGTTTGTGTAAATTGAATGCCAGACTGTTTTTGCTGAGGACACCTTTAAACCGCGTGTCATCGTATCACAAGCTTGCTCTTTATCTCTCTTATCGTTTATAGGAGATGGTTCGAGGAAACAGGTATAAAACTCTGCGCTGGCGCTTTGTTGAGTCTCTGGAGCCGCCGCGCCTGGTTCACGCCAGATGCCCGGACATGATCACAAAGGGCAATCTGTACGGGCAAGTGACCATCCGCATGCACTCCAGACAGGTTAGTTAAACAAATAAAGTTTGTGTAATGTCACTGAACTGAACGCTTAATTATTTTTGTTTTTCTCCCAGACATTGGCGATTTACGACCGGTTTGGCCGCTTGATGCTGGGAGATGAAGAGGAGCCCAGAGATGTCCTGGAGTACCTGGTGATGGAGAGACACCTGGTCAATCCGTATGGCATCTGGAGACTACACGGCAAGATTGTCCCGGCATGGGCGCCGCCTAAAGAACCCATCCATAAGGTTTGTGTCTTAGTTTAAGTAGTTTAGTGTAGTAGTGTTGTAGCATTTCGTCTGTACTGTCACAAGTTCTGTTTTTCATCTCTGAATCAGGAAATGCGTTGGATTGTTTACTGAGCAGGATTATTAAAGTAGCAGTATATAACTTTTATATGGATACGAAGTGTTGGAGAGCCCAGTAATAGGGCCAGAGTCACGGTTTGCTGTAGTTATGGCTGTGTGAATGATTTGCTCAAATGCTCACTGAGTGTGTTAATACCCATCTGTGTGCTTAAGGTTTAAGGTTCGAGTTTAGCTTCATTGTCATTGTAGTAGTGTAACATGATCCCAAACAGTGTGATCACAAACCAACGCTTTAACTTCCAAAAATAGTCACGTAAATGAATGAAGGAATTAAAGACACAAAAAAATCACATAAAATGTCATCAAAGGATATTGTTCCTCAATATCAAAGTTATTCCAACATAGCATTGTCTTCTAGGATAGAAGCTATTTTGCCAGTCCATTTATTCATGATTTATAATTCTGTATCAGAGAGACCACAGGGACCTGGTATGGCAGAAATTTTGCATTGCTCACTACATATAAATGTTTACACTTTTTACTTTTTGTCGCTTCTACTTGCACCTTTTTCCCCCCTACGCACAACTATTAGGGACACACCCTCGGGATTGCAGGGCTTAGAGTTTATTAGTTTATTGCTTAGAGCTTAGAGTTGTTTATCCTTCACCGATATCTCTATTTCACAATAGTATCAGACGCTATTCAGACTTTCTTATTGTGTTACTTATTGTATGTCATTGGTTCATCCATAATAATTCTTTTTTTTTAAATTTTCCCACAGACTCTTATGATCCCAGGTCCCAAGCTTAAACCGGAAGAGGAGTTTGAGAGTCTGAATTACGAGGTGCCGAAGCCCAAAGCAGTGCAATGGCATAAATAAACCAGATGAGAAAGAGATGTTCGGTCGTCTTTGTACAGATTTCATTATTAACTTGTGAAATAAACCAATGTTCCTGAAACTGTATGGCTCGCCCTGGGTGTGTTCACTGAATCACTCTGTTACAGCCACAACACAGGGGGGAGAAAAAGAATCTCTTACTATACAGCTGATCTTGCATCACTTTTAAGATACTGCTTGTGCAGGATGTTTATTCGCTTCCTTGCAGTATGCACAAATTATTACAGGTGAGGTGTTTAAACGTTACATCCGGTGTTCTGAAATATGTTGAGGAGTCAGAAGAATAACCTTTTAGCAGGTAGAACTCAAAACATATACAATTCAGTGTAAGAAAAATGATCCTAAAACACATGGATGCAAATCATTTATAATGGTTCGGTCCTTGTCAATGTATTCTGGCTATATCATGGAGGAATGGAAATTAATGTAAGATCTAAAGCATGTCTATTGTGTCTGTAAGCATAACCGTACAATGCATTTTAATTCTGTCACTGTAAATTTTTGAATCAAATGAGCGAGTATTTGTTGGGGATGGGAATCACCAGGGGCCACTCGATCCGATGATATCATGATACCTAGGTGTCGAATTGATTTGTGTTGCAATTCTTACCTACAGTGAAAGTTTTTTTCATTTTACTCTAGATTTTTTTTTTAATTGCTATTTAAAGTCACTGTCTCTGTAAATACATTTCCTGCCCAAAAAAGGCACACACACTAATATTTCTTTGGACAACATTTTGCTTTGATTATGGCATGTTTGTTCCCTGGCATCATTTCGATAAGCTTAAACTACATTTACTTGTATTGATAATGGGGAGTCGGACCACAGGGTTAAAAAGCTTCAGCACATCCCAAAGATTCTCAATAGGGTTAAGGTTAAGGTATGGACTCTATGGTGGTCAAGCCATGTGTGTGAATGAGGCCTCATGCTGACTGAACCTGCTCTTTCACAATTTGTGCCCGATGTAGCCTGGCATTGTTACCTCGGAATAAGCCCGTGCCATCAATCATGTTTGATTGAAGTCAGCTTGTCATTGTTGCAATAATTGTTAAATAATCTGATCCATATTAATCACTGCAGTAATTATCCAATTGAAGGCTCTTATCTATTTACTTAGTTAAATTCAAGGTTTTTTTTTTTTGGCCGGACAGTGTATAATTGTACCAGGAATCTATTCTAATTTATTATTACATAGACATTTCAAATTGGCGGATGATCAAACGCCGATGTATCAGTTCACAGTGATTTGTGAACAGTGTATGTTTACAATGAAGATCAATATTTTTTTTACTGCAGACCTTTAAAGCGATTGCTCTTCAAGGAGAGGAATAAACAAATGATTATCTGGTGATAGAACAGATTATTTTATTAGACCAGATGATCAAATTGCCTGTGTCTGAGCAATAGAAAGACGTAACACAAGTATCTGTAAAATGATGCAATGAAAGGTTCATCTGCAGTATAGCCAAACTGACATGCAAGGTAATGAATAACAGTGTCTTCCTCTACACAAGGTACATGGTTGAAATGGTGTCATGCAGTGATCACATAATACTATAGATCACTTTTCCTGAATGGGTACCAAAAAAAAAAAAAAACTTTTTGAACATTTTGTCTAAATTCCTGAAAGAGTCTAAAAACTAAATGGAAAGTTGTTGTTAAAAAATTTTATGAACCCTAATTTATGACAAATCTTACGCACATTTGCACTACATACCTCTTAAGAAGAAACTGCAATCAGCTGCCAGATTCTTATGATGTCATTGTTTCCATAATGAAATTGAGAGATAGTGATGATACTGCACATGAGATGTTCAGGGATGATTCAATTATTTGTCACATGTAACTTACAGCTAATTATTTTTTCACATAACCCAGTTGGGAAGTTTGGGGTTAGAGCACCGGGTCAGTCATGTTACAGCACCCCTGGAGCAGATTGGGTTAAGGGCTTTGCTCTAGGGCTGAACTGTGGCAACTTGGCAGTTCTGAGGCTTGAACCTCCAACCCTCTGATCAATAACACAAGCCTTAACCACTTCCCAGTACCACTTAAACTGTTGCCACAAAGTAAAAAGCACACAATTCTATAGAGTGTCTGTCTGCTGATGCTCCTCGGTACAATCCAACATCCCTGCAGACTTGCTTTTGTCAATGTTGGTGTGGAAAACCTCAAAACACTGACCTCATCCCCACTGAACACCTACAGCACTGAATGAACTGGAATACTGACTCCACCCCTGACCTCTTCACCCATCATCACTAACCCTCTTGTCACTGAATGAACACAAATCACCACAGCCAAACAGCTTCCTAGAAGAATACAAGATATTATACCAGCAAAGGGGAAAAAATTCTATTAAGAGGTATGGTTATGTTGGTCACGTTGTGTCCAGAAACATTTTTCTATACAGTGTGGCTAGTTCTAGAAATAGTTTTCTGTGATGATCTTGGTGGATGAGTAGGAATTTTGCCCTGGACATTAATGTTCAGTTTTTTTTTTTTCTTCCATGTACACATGTATTGTGGTATATAACTAGCATGGTTTGCATTTTAGTCGGTATGGTGGCTTTGTATTTAGCGCTGTTGCCCTGTACCTCCAGGGTCCAGGTTCAATTCCTGCCTAGGGTCCGAGTTTACATGTTCTCCCTGGGTTTCTTGGGTTTCCTCCCACAGTCCAAAGACATGCAGATTTGGGTAACTAGCATTCCCAGATTGCCCTGTCATGGATTGCCAACCCATCCAGGGCCTCCCTGGCCCTATATACAGAATAAAGCGGTATAGATGATGAATGAGTAAATGGGTTTGCATTTCTAAAACTAGAACAAAGCACACATTAAGTAGGCTTATTTTTCATTTGGGATTTCTGGAAATCAAAAATTTGCAGACACTCTCCCATCTACATCAACGAAACTGAGATGGATCGTGTCCCTGGCTTCCTAGTTCCTAGATGTCCACATCTCCAAGGATCTTTCCTGGTACCATAACACTCGGTGTCTAGCTAGAAAAGCACAAGTGTCTTTAATTCCTGAGGAGACGGAAGAAAGTTAATCTATCTCCCCAGATACCATAATGCTTTTAACGTTGCTCCATTGAGAGCATCCTGGCCAGCTCTAACATCGTCTGATATGGCAGCTCCCCGGTGTCAGAGTGCCTAGCCCAGCAAAGTGTGTCAAAACCGCCTGGGACATCATTGGCACCAACTACCATTCCAACAGTAGAAGTCTTCATGGAGTACATAGCATCATCAGAGAGTCCTCCCACCCAAGCCACAAACCTTTTGACATCATTCCATCCAAGAGAAGGTAGAGGAACGTTCGCGCCAGAACCAGCAGATTCAGATTCTGACTGATGCACAATGCCAATATTTCCACTGATGTATATACGCTACTATTTGCACTTCTGTTAAATGCTAAACTGCATTTCGTTGATGAATACCTGTACTATACAATGGCAGTTAAGTTGTATCTATGTATTTATCTATAAGTCAGGTGGGAAGATGAACGCCTCTGCTGCTGTTTCTGCATCACTTTCTTCTTCCCCTATTGGTTCCTCCCATGAGAAGATATCTGAGTTGTTGTCAATCTCAGTAACAGATGCTTGTGATCCTCCTTTCATTTCCCACGGACATAATGCATCACATCGAATCAGAGGGCGATTAGCCTTCGCCCCCTGTGCAGTATGTACACTGGTATCTTCTTTCCTCTTCTCAGTGACTCCGTCTGTCATACTTGCTGGATGTTCAGGCTCGGTTTTACAAGGGGAAACATCCACACACACACTTGATTGTGTTTTGGAATTTCCTGAGACCTCAAGTTCCCAAGGGCAGATGAAGAGTTGAAGGTGATTTTGACTTTGAGTTGGTTCTGGCGACTGTTCTGTTTCCCACCGGCAAATATTCACTGGCTGTTCACTTGCTTGTGTAATGTTTTCCCAAAGACAGATTTTGGAATGCACACCATCTTTTTGCAGGACTGGTGTATCTGACTCCTTTGTTATGTTAATATTTTCTGATCTCTCAGTTGCCTCTGCTTCCTGCGAACAGTTAGCAACTTTCTTTACTGCCACCTGTGAAGGCAATCCCATGCCTTCTTGTTTTTGTTTCAGTGAAGCTTCCTCGGACTCTAAATGACAGACTTCGACTTTGACCATAGTTGGTGACTCGGGGAAATCCCAGGGACATGTTTCTGCTGTGCTTGTGAGGTGTTTCTTCTGTGGATATGGCTTTACTTTATTTTTCAAGATATCATCTCTTGGTTTCTCAGCATCTGTTTTAGGTAGCTTTTCTGATTCCCATGGGCAGGATAATTGCTCTGGAACCTCCCATGGGCATATCTCCATATTCACAGTACTGGTAGGTTCCTTGGTTAAGATATTCTTTGGGCTAGGCGCTGCAGTTATACTTTTTGATTCAGTGCTCCTTATTGTTTCAGAGTATTTTCCTATCATGCCATCTAATGTCCAGGGATATACATCAACAGACGTTACCTCTTGATTTGTTTCCCATGGACAGACCTCAGCTCGGAGCGTCTCTTGTCGCACCAGACTCTGTTTCCTTCTGTCTGGGTGGGCATTTACATAAATAACCCTTTCAGTGGGTTTTGTTGCCTCGGGAACTGATTTGGCTGGGTCTTCTTTTACACTGAAAGAGAACACTTCTGCCTCTGTATGGCTCTCCTGTTGTTCAGTTCCTTTCCTAGGTTTATTATACATTCCCAGGGACTCCTGTGGACAAATACCTTTGTGCCCTGATCTTATTTGCATTTGCTTGCTGTCCACTTCCCAAGTTGAATAATCAACAGTAAAACCCAAGTCATCTTGCTGATTTACTTCCCAAGGGCAAACATCAGCAATGCTGCTTCTTGGACAAGTCTTGGTTGGAGCAGCCCAATGACACACTCTTGATCTTGAAATGGTCAGTGAAGCTCTGTCTTGGTGCCAGGATGGCCTGTTGCTCTCGAGACTCATAGTCCTTTCTGTGGAAGCTCTTATCGCTGGCTGCTTCACAAGGCATGGTTTTGAATCAACACAAGTCCTAGATCGTATTGGTGTTTGTTGTGGCTTTCTCACTGACTTCACAGCACTGCGTAGAGTCGCTGATCTTGTCTGTTGTGATGTAATCTCATCCTCTCTGGTATTATTTTTGCAGCCAGATTTGGCACACACTTTTTTAGACACCAAACCCTTTGCTAAAATGAGGGTCTGTGTGGCAGAATGGAAAGAGAACCCACTGCGGGCCTTGGACTTGGTTAGGGTATATGGTGACCCTGGAGCACTCGAGGAGATTGGAGGTTTTGGTCTTGAAGATTCAACATCTGAATCCAATTCCTTTACCACGGGAGGGGAAGAGGAGGGCAAGGAGGAGGCAAATTCCCAGGGGCAAACATATAAAAGTCCAGGAGGTGATTCACACGTCTGTTTTAGGGTTTCTTGTTCAGCCCGAGCGCAAATAGCGTGTTTTTGGTTTTGTGTCCTTAGTTTAACCTCAGCCTTGTCAAATGACACAAATTTAGTTTTAAGAACATGTGATGTATCCTGCATGCTGTTTGTAGGAGAAAGAGAATAATGATCCCTGTGCTTTTCTGTAAAACTGAACGATTTCTGAACCCGGGTAGACACTGGTTGTAGAAAATTGTTGTCTACAGCTAGGTTTTGAGCGCTGACTGATTTGCAGAAAAGTGGTGCCGTGTCGATGGACTCAGTCTCCGAGGCTCTTTTGTTCATACAGTTTTTCACTGGAGAATTTCTCAATGAGACGTCCTTCACCGACACACACTTTTGTGCCTCTGCTGATGGCACCTTTGCGGTCTCATTTCTCATAATGACTCGGGTGCTTTCGGAATTTGCCAAGCAAGATCCTCCTTCATCTCCCGAAGCATCTTTACCTTTACGGCTACCCTGCTGTGTCCTGCCCTCTGGGATCTCAGCTAACCGTCTAATAAGAGATCGACCAAGCATGAGCCGGGAGCTGCGCTTTTTCTGCAGGTGTGGGTTGTTGTTTTCCATTTTCTTTGTCTTGTGGACTTCCAACTGTGCGTAAAGTTTTTTCAGCTCACCCTGATGCCAGTAAAGACAGAACGGATTCGGTCAAGAAAGGATTATAGGGCAATCTTATAATAAGCAATCTTTAGAACTTTTATGGTTATTGTAAAGCCCATACTATTAATAATTTATGAGGAATGAATCTTATAACACATTGTTTTATTTAAAGAATTATTTCATGTATATTATGTTAAAATGGGGCAAATTGCAACACTATGAGACACAATGGCTGTATCGAAAGTAATGCTAAAGTGTGAATAACTTTTTATTAACTGACATAGGTTGTTTAAATTGCAGTTGTTGGTAGAGTAAATCTTCTCCTTCTCAACATCTGTACAGTATGTTCTTGGTCTTTCAGCTGCTCCCGGCAAGGGGTCGCAACAGCAGACCATCCGATCCGCACATATACAGTACAGACCAAAAGTTTGGATACACCTTCTCATTCAAAGAGGTTGAATTTGTATTATGGCAAGAAAAAAGCAGCTAAATGAAGAAAAACGAGTGGCCATCATTACTTTAAGAAATGAAGGTCAGTCAGTTCGAAAAATTGGGAAAACTTTGAAAGTGTCCCCAAGTGCAGTCACAAAAACCATCAAGTGCTACAAAGAAACTGGCTGACATGCGGATCGGCCCAGGAAAGGAAGACCGAGAGTCGCCTCTGCTGCGGAGGATAAGTTCATCCGAGTCACCAGCCTCAGAAATCGCAGGTTAACAGCAGCTCAGATCAGAGAGCAGGTCAATGCCACACAGAGTTCTAGCAGCAGACACATCTCTAGAACAACTGTTAAGAGGAGACTGTGTGAATCAGGCCTTCATGGTAGAATATCTGCTAGGAAACCACTGCTAAGGACAGGCAACAAGCAGAAGAGACGCGTTTGGGCTAAAGAACACAATAAAGAACACAAGAAAGAAAACTCTTTGAATGAGAAGGTCTTTGAATGAGAAGGTGTGTCCAAACTTTTGGTCTGTACTGTAAGCTTGGCAAAGGTTTTACGCCAGATGCCCTTCCTGACACAACCCTCCCATTTCATCCGGGCTTGGGACCAGCACTGCATCCAGTGGCTGGGGTCTGAGAATTGAACCCAGGCCTTCCATAAGGCAAGTCAAACACCTACCACTGAGCCACTAGTGCCCTCCGTAGAAAGGTACTAAAATTTAAATTCTCATGGTGATATTTGCCAGTAATAAAATGGCACAGTCACCAAAACCAACTCAAAGTCAAAATCATGAATTTGAAAGACCTGCATTACAGTTAATACTTTCAGTACATCCCGCATAATTATAATTACATACATAATTTGTACATTGTACTTCTATAATTGATTAGTGTGCTTCATCTTGGACTGTGTGCTGTTTTAGGGCCGGGTACGCTTACCCGTATGTCATCAGCGTCCAGGTTGTGCTCGCTCCAGCAGCCAGATGTAAAACTATTATTGAGATGTAAACATGAACGCCGCAGGTCCACTTCATCCTCATACGTCTCCGAAGCAATATCCTCTTTTATAAGTCGAGATATGTGAAGGAACTGTAATAACATTAAGTAAATGTGATTTTATTTTTCTTGAATCATGACCATATATGCACATTACCAAAAGGTCTGCGTAAATGCACAATACCTTAGGAAAGAACAGCAGGCCAAGTGTTACAGTGATTGTGACATGTATGTGAATGAAGAACAGTAGGAGCATCCAGTCAGGCTGTAGAGACGGCTTTATGAACCTGAGAGTGAACAAATACATGACATCATTTAAAGAATGTATTGTTGGTTTTGTTAACGTTTGACATTGCATCCTCACCTGAGCAGATGAAATATGGTGGAGAAGAGGAGTTCATTGTGGATAGCGATGCCCATGTAGCGAGGCTCATGGAAGGCAGAGGGCACAGTCTTGACTGCACTGCTGAGGGAGATGCCCCAGCACAAGAACAGCACCTCCGCTGAGAACCAGAGACATCAACATCGTCTGTAAATGTTCCTCTTATTTATATCAGAACACAGAAGGTAGGAATCAAATATTTATAAATCTAAATATGAATATAATGCCCATTGCATTATATTTCAGGATGAACAATTCAACCTGGAGGGTTCTCATTAAAAACCTGTTCTTGGCTGCTAAATTTATGATCTTCTAAATGGCTCTGGTAGTTATGGAGTTAGAAGAATTATTATATGAAATGCTCCACTTCACGTACCCATGGCCATCATGTAATCCCACCGGTCCCAATCGCACACTTTGAAGCTCTGCCCATCTGAGGTGGTTAATGTAATCAGCAGAGGGATGTTACGATCCTGGTTCTGAAGAACCCCCACAGTCCAGGCACACAAAAACCATTTCACTGTGAGCACCATCACTCCCAGCATCCTGAGCACACTGGCGTTGGAAATGTAAGGGACTCTCTGGGCAGTGCACGAAAGGAATACATTCAGAACCCTGGGAAGGTGGACGATTGCAGTCATTACTTCATACATCGAACATACTGTACATATATAGGTATACCACAAGCCAACTTTTCAAGCAACACATTTCTCACCCTTTGGATTGTAATGATATAATATCACAATTAAACAAAAAACTTTTGACCATCAATCGTGGATTTTTAAAAGACTATAATTATAACTATAGTGTTATTATAGTGTTTTAGTATTTATTTATTGTTATTTTTTAAATGTTTTTTTTTTCTTTACATCATAGATATCTTTACATCACAACAAGGTTGTGTAAAAATTATGTTTCTTCCAACAAGCAACATTTTTTTCTTCATTGCCTCCCATTGAGGCACATTTTAGTGTTTCCTAAGACTTCCAGCACGACTGATTTATCCGTTCATCTAATTAACAGCCCTTTCTGAATAGAGCAGCGAACCCAGGGCAGGGTGGGAGCAGGGTTGGGAACCACTGCTCTGTGAGAAGCAATACGGTTTAGGTCTGTGCTCTGAGAAGTCTGAGGTCTTCCTTCAAGTCTTTTTTTTTTTCTTTTTGCATGATTTCTGCTGATTTGCATTTAAAATGCCTCTAAACACAATCTTGCCAACACAGCAGCAGGAGAAACAGCCTCAGCCACCTCTTGGTGTGGTTTGATTTGTATGCTGACACACACATTCTCGCCTCACACTCATTCAAGTTAAATTTGGATTCATCTGAAAATCAGACAGTTGTCCAAAAGCTCTTGTCTTTATTTACATGTTCTTTTACAAATTTCAACCTTCCTACGGTACTTTATTCTCGAGACTCAATGAATAGTTTCCACTGCTTTACTTTCCCTCTGTGTCCACGATCATTTCTCGTCTTTTGAACAGATATTGATATTTCTCACAATTATCCAGTCTGGTCTGCTGGTGTTCTTTTTGCTGACCTGGTCAATATGGCCTTCTTTGTGCAATTATTTTAAACCGGTTGGTCCCAAGATAACATATAGTGGATGCATCGGGTCAGTTACTGTTAGTTTCATACAGGCAGAGTAACCATATGGTGTAGTTCATCACATGAACCATGGACGAGCCTCATGCGGCCACATTGTCCTCTATGTGTATACACTATATCTGTGTACGATCCTTATATGAGGACTGTTGGTTGTTATTACTCTTTTGCCAAATATCTTCCTGTTTAAAGACACTGATGCTAGTAAAAGAGTGAGGCATGCAAAATTAGAGGTTGGGTTCGAGAAGTTAATACTATAGGAGGTTAATACTATAGTGACAACCATAATCCAGGGTTCTTTTTTGTCTATAGTAGTATATCGATATATTTTTTATTTTATTCACTCTCACTCACTCATTATCTATACCGCTTAATCCTGTATTCAGGGTCACGGGGGGCCTGGAGCCTATCCCAGGAGACTTAGGGCACATGGTAGGGTACACCCTGAACAGGGTGCCAATCTATCGCAGGGCACAGACACACACATACATACATTCACTCACTACGGGCAATTTGGGAACGCCAATTAGCCTAACCTACATGTCTTTGGACTGTGGGAGGAAACCCACCAAGCATGGGGAGAACATGCAAACTCCATGCACACAGAGACGGGAATCAAGCCTGGCCGGGGATCGAACCCGGACCCTGGCGGTGCAAGGCGACAGTGTTAACCGCTACACCACCGTGCACAATAGGTTGACATGTTGTTTTCTAAAGCAGTGAAATTAATATGGTATTTAGACATTAAATTACTCCAAATGTGTTATTTCATAGTTTTGAAATCCCAGTACTGTATAGTTCTAGAATGTGGAAAATAAATGACTAAATAAAAAATATTGACTTACAAGATGTGTCAAAGTTTTTAACAGGTAGAAACAGGCTTAAATGAATAGATGTTGTGGGCATTAACAGCCAGACTCTTTCAGCAACCTGGTGGGCATCTTTCCCTACTCTACACTGCATTAGTTTGGCTGGATGGAATGGTTATTATCAGGTTGGCTATACAGACCTGTACATTTTCAGCGTCACAGTGCCGTAAACAATGACAAAGCCAAGCAAACGGACCCAACGGAGCAGGATGCAGTGAAACGTGCCGGGTTTGAAAAATATTATCAAGACCTATAAACAGAGATGCAGATACGTAGGTTACCAACAACATCTCTTTCTAGCCGGAATCATTTAAACTGCTCCCCTAGACACAAAGAGAAAAAGGAGCAATAAAGTTTAAAATCAGTCTTAATATGTGTACAGCAGGGGTGAAAGTTGGCCGGTACGGTCGGGTACTGCATACCACTAAAAAATATAATGGCTGTTTTCAGTACCAGTAAGAGGGAAGAGCAGCTGCCTGCCAAAACCCACATTCAAAACCAGACACAGTGGCACTTTCAGCAAGAAAACACATCTGATAATGTTATGTCACCTTAAACAACACTTTGTCTCCTTTTTAACTGCTTCTAAGTCATTCCGAACGCAAGCTTTTATCTGCTGCTGTAGAATCAGATGCTGTGAATTGTTGTGTGTGTTGCTTTTACTTATTTATTTTAAATTATTAATTCGTACAATTATCCAAGCATAATTTCTTTTAGCATCATAAGTAACATTTTGACTCAGTAACTGACTGCACAGAGACAACAATAACCCCCAAGTCTACAACACATCCACCACAACCAGACTTCTAAGTAGATTAACTGTTGCGCTGAATTATTGGACAGAATCAGCTGATTGTTACACACATGCACATACACAAACATACCGTACACATGCAGGCATGCATGCTCAGGTGTCTCTCATTATTAAAATGCAAAATGTTCTTTAAAATACTAATCATTTAAAAAAAATCTCATGACTCAAAACTTTAAAGCTTTGAAGAACTATGAAGGTTCTTGTAGTTGTACCGGCAAGAATTTAGAATTACTTTCACCCCTGATGTACAGAGAACTAGAAAGATGTGCTTCTATTGCTTATCACATGAGCAGCTCAGAGACATTTTGTTTTGTTTTTATTTTTTTCATTTTAATCCATTTTAATTTCATTTTAATGGTAAACATATTTAGGTTTTGCATACGGCCGAAACAAGGTATTGGCGCTAAAAAGTGTCTCACCTAGGAGGAAAAGTGAATTTTCACAGAGGATCACAAAACACCATTTTTTATAATACTGATTGCTTTTTATAATATGCAAACACATCTATATTTTTATCAGATAAAAAGAAACTAATTGCCTAAATACATTTTCATGTCCTTTTATGTACTGTAGTGTCCATAACTTGTTAAATTCAAATCTTTCAATTATCTTAAAAGTTGTTTAGATAAAAATGGGCCAATTTTTGACACACAAATTTTCTGTATTATACGTATAACATGAAAAAATGAAATCAGCACCAATATTGTGTTTTGGTCAATAATAATAAGCACAAGACATAGTTACAGCAAATTGAGGCGATTATCATCAGGGCAAGGAAAGCTCAATGTGAAATGTTAAATAAAATGTAGTTTTTATAATTCGTTTTTTTATTATTATATTACTTAAATTATTCTGCTAATTTTGAAGATGCTCATTATGTTCTAAAGTTTTATTTGTACACTCACAGGAAAGTAAAGGAGCAAAGACCCGAGGAGAATGAACTCCAGCAACAGGAAACCAGACGCTCGAATCGGCTGCCAAAGAGAGAAAACCGTTTATACAGCGCAGAATTCATAGGAAAGGAAAGTAAAAAAAAATTACAAGGGGTGTTCAAGTCAAAACGGGACATCAAACACAGTATGGTGATGAGACTCTTAGCCGCTGTAAAACATTTGAATGGTGCAAACGTTTTTAAAAAGGCCCTACTGTACCTACAGTATGTCTGTCTGTCTGCCTGTCTGTCTATCTTTCTATCACATTAGTATACATAACATTTATACTGCTTTAGCTGGCAAAATAGAAATATGTGTAGTAAATACACTGTATGGTTAGTATGTGGACACCTAACCATCACGCTTATGTAGATTACATAATGACCTTCTTAGAACTGTTGTCACAAAGCTGAAGCACATTTCTCTCTAGAACGTTTTTTCATACCATAACATTACAGTTTTCGTTCACTGGAACTCAGATCCAGACCTGTTCCAGCATGACGATGCCCCGTGCACAAAGCCAGCTCCATGAAGACATGCTTTTCCAAGGATGCAATGCTAAATCGAAAATTTCCTGCACAAAACCTTGACCTCAACCCTTCTGAACACATCCGGCATGACCTTGCACTCCAGGCTTCCTTGCTCAATATTGATGTCTGATCTTACTAATGCTCTTGTTTCTGATCCAACACAAACACCTCAGCCACCCTCCAAAAACTAGCGGAAAACCTCTGGAGGGTATTTTAACAAAAGCAAAAAAGAAGTAAGAGTCTTTAAAAAAAATTTCATATGAGCGTGATGATCAGATGTCCACATACTTTCTGGGACATACTCAGGCCCCTTAATTCCAGTGAAGGTAAATGTCAACGCTACAGCATACAAACACGTGTGCCTCCAGCTGTATGACCACGAACTGGGTGTATCAGGTGTCCACATACCTTCGGATATACAGTGTAAGAACTATATCAAATAAATCCTTTTTACTGCTTTCGTGTGGTTTATGAAAGAGAGCCTGATCATTTTTCGGATTCCTCACCCTTGTCCTCCGGCATTGGTACACTCTCAGCATGCTGATCATCACAAGAGCCATGAAGAAGCTGTGCAGAGTTAGCAGCGCTGCTCTCAGGTTCCAGTCCTCCTGAATCCAACATGGGGAGCCATCTTGACACTGCTTACAGCCCGGCCAGCAGGGCACACACACAGGAATCACGGGGTAACACCCGTGGGTACGACTGGAAACATCATCTACTGTTTCACCAGCACAGAATCACAGCAGAAGATCAGACTGGAAAGTAAACTAGCGTTGGAGCATTTGGTTATTTTATTGCTGTTTTAAATGTTTTTGTATAGTTTGGACAAAAAGTCATACGCTGGTCATCAGTGACTGTTGGCAGGCTGTAGTATCCCTCTTTACATCTGCAGCAGTACTGGCCAAGACGAAAGCCCTGGTTAGGAATGGGCTCACACTGGGTAAGTTAGAGACAGCGAGATGATGAGGGAAGGTTTTTACGCTTTAGTCAAAACAGCTTTTGTATAACATACTGTACTTCATGACCATCAAATTTAAGGACCCATAAATACAGTGGTGCCAAACGTATTAAAGACAACATACAGTATGCATTGTATTATAATTCTCCCTGTGCACAAAACACAATCTCACTAATTATTTCGAGTCTTTCTGGCTGAAGGATTTTTACTTTCAAAAGCTGGGGTGTCCACCTCTGCACAAAAATGGCTAAAACTCGGAAATTCGTAGGTGAATTGTAAACTTCTGTGGCAAATTTCTGTACATGATCTTTGGGAAGCAGTACCAGAGCACTGCAGACGTCTTTTGGACTCTATGCCCAGCTAGATACAGCAGGTTTTGAAAAATAAAGGACTTCATATTTAATATTGGTTGTTGTGTAACAATTTAATTGCATAAAATAACAACATATTCTTATCATCTTGAATGTTGAAAACTTCATTAAAACATTAAAATTCACTTTTGTTTTAATACTTTTGACCCCCACTATACAGTACACAGATCAACCATGACATAAATGACCACCTGCCTAATATTGAGTAGGTCCCCCATTTTTACCACCGGTGATGCACTGTGTATCCCGACACCTTTCTATCACAACCAGGATGAGCTTTTTCATCAATTTGGTTTACTTCTAGCGGACCGGAATACACACGCCAGACTTTGCTCCCCATGTGCAGCATGACCCTGTCGCCAGCTCATCAGTTTTTCTTTCTTGGATCACTTTTGGTATGTCCTGATCACTGCAGACCAGGAACATCCCACAAGAGCTGCAGTTTTGGAGTCTAGCCATTACATTCTGGCCCTTGTCGAAGTCACTGAAATCCTTATGCTTGCTCATTTTTTCTGCTTTCAACACATCAATTTCAGGAAAAAAGATTCCCTTGCTGCCTACTACAGAGTCAGGAAAAGAAAACTAGTATGATGCATATTATATTTACAGTATATAATATTAACAATATTATCCTATTATTATCATAATATCATCATAATATTATCATATATATCAATATATAACTTATAGAAATGAATTTAGTATTCAAACATTTATAAAAGTTTTTCTTTTCCTGAAGTGTGTAGATTTTTTGGCTGATTCTGCAGTCACCATTGTGACAAGATATTGAAAATGTAGCTACTGTGAGAATGGACAAATTGTAATGGCTAGACAACTGGATCAGAACCACTCCAAAACTCCAACTCTTATTGGATCTTCCTGGTCTGCAGTGGTCAGGACAAACCAAAAGTGATCCAAGGAAGGAAAACCGGTGAACTAGAGAAACGGTGATGGGTGGCCAAGGCTCACTGATGCATATACGGAGTGAAGGCTGGCCCGTGTAGTCTGATCCAATAGAAGAGCCACTGTAGGTCAAATTGAGGAAAGGTTAATGCCAGTTCCAATAGAAACTTGTCAGATCACACATTAGCCAGGCGGTCATAATGTTATGGCTGATCGTAATGAACGTAATGACTAAAATGCATACAAAATTTTTTTTTTTTGCTACTACTTAATCTTGCCTAGATCATGTTGGGTATGGAGCTAGTTTAACAAATGTGTTGGAAAAGGCAGTTGGTCTGTCTCAAAATGTCTAAACCCTTGCTAACTAAATGTGATTTCACACTTCGGTCAAGCTGTTCCCTTACATAGGTGTTTTTCTTCCCTTTTACTGTTTTCACAATTTTACTTCAGCAAGCTCACTGTGTGAAGGATTTTTCCATGTAACTATGTGTATATATCTCAAGACTATCTCTACTCAAGTTTCACAACTGTGCTCTGTTTTTCATACAGATAATAGCGTGATTTGAAGTGCTTGGTTGTAATTACATAAGCAGACTCTCTCATCAGCACTGAAAGGCGCTCATATCATAAAAGCCGCATTAATCTAAATGGACCGCTAATGCCTATTTTAAAGGCTTTTTCCCCATTCAGGAAACTCTAACCTCCTAAATCGTGTGCAATTTGTCTTCCATAAAATAAAATAAAAATCTTAAAACCCTGTGATTATTATTTACAGGTACGGAATAGCGACTGTGTATTTAGTGCCAAGTTGTTGATGTTAAGGCAGTTTTCATCATAGAAGAGACTGGTTAAACATAAAAGAGACATTGTTAAAAAGCTTAAGGAATATTTGTTACAGAAAAACACAGAATCTCATACATCATAATCCTACTATACTATCTTATACTCATACAGACAAAGCAACCTTAATGGTAATTTTATGTCAGAATTTCAGCATCTAATTTGAAGGATTTCTTTTTACCGAAAATGGCCAAGATTTACTCGGAATTCAATAATCTTGTTAAGCATTTCTATATGAGTTACCTAGTAAAACCAGTGTAAATATAATCATTTTAATTCTGAATTGTAACGTCTTAATCATGATTATTTTAAATTAATTAAAAACACCATTCTTCTGTTTGTCTTCCTCACAGAAAGTCTCAGTGAACATCTAAAATATGTGAGACATGATCGCGTTGGAAATTTTATTGTGTTTTTCCTGTTATTGACATCACTGGTTTTACTCTGGATTAATCCTCAGATAATCCCTGTACCACCCAGCACAAAGCTCTTTAACAAGGAGCCCTGCGCTGAGACCAGAGACAGATGCTGAGAGCTTGAACGAGAATGAGGGCAAAAAAGCAAAGTCACTCTGTGTATATATACTGTAGATATACTGTATATATACAGTATATTTTTGTATATATATATATATATATATTTTTTTTTTTTTTACATTTTGTCTGTTTGTCTGTATGTCTGTCCAGCCAGATTTTGTCGCAGCATTATGCTAAACTGTCTCGACAGAATTTAATGAAACTTTTGCAGTATACAGACATTTGGCTGAAGTTTAACCGGCGCCATAAACGAAATCAAAATGTTTAGTAAAAGTAATGTTATAAACAGTTATGTGTTGGATTTAATAATATAATAAGCTGCTAATAAGCTACTTGCTCAATGTAAACAAACATCTGCACCAATATTAATTTAAAAATCTAAACTGAATATTGTTAACTGCAGTCAAGTGATATAAGTGAATTCTTTAGTTGAGACAAAACTTTGTCTTTATACGATCTACTTTTTCGATTTCTCGTCTGTGATTCATGCTCTGATTACCGAACGATGAAAGAAGTCCAACTTTCCAAAAACGTGGCGTAAGTCAACTTTACAAAATTTTATTTCTTTGTATAAATAAGCTAGGCAGAGAGTCCTGCTGACATTTTACAAAAAGACAGGCAGACATTTACAGTATGTGGGCTTCTAACTATTTCTACAAACTCTTTTCTTGTCAACGACGGGTACTAACGCTTTATTATATTCCTGTTCATGCTCATTATACCTGCTGCATAAATCCAATATAGATAATGAGTGGCTGGGTGATTATGGAAATCTAAAACTAAAAATCTAAATCTAAATTATTCCACTATTAGAAATGTTATGTATTAGAACTATTATTAATTAACTATTAACTGTAATAAATTCATTTTTTTTAAACCAAAAGGCTTTTTCTATTATGAATAGCATGAAAAGAGCAAATGTTTATTTTTTAAATGTTGTGGCAAATAACAAATAAATAAACAAAATAAGTGCTACACCGTCAAAATTATGCTCTCTAGGTAAAATTTTCTTTAAAAAATTTGCAGATGTGTCTTTTGGACATTTATATGCTTTTGCTAACGTCTATCTGCATGATAATTAGTGACATGCATGATTATATGTTTTGTGGGCTACCCTTGTTTGCCCCTTTCCTACACCACTGAGGCTACTTAAATTCATTACATAAGTGTTCATTTCTTTGACTAATGATTGCAGAGGATTTACCTTCATGCTGGTACGGTTGCACTGATGTGTATCAGCAAACCAGAAATCTCCAGTGGCACACTGGTTTACATCAACATCCTGGACATCCACATCTACACGGATCATGCCTCTACCAACAGAACCAAAAAAAAAACACTATACAAAGATAGTTGTTAATCTGATAATAGATTAAACCTTTACCTGCTAGTTGTAATGGTAACTGAGAGTTTGGTTTCGTTTATTAAAATGTTTGCCTGAATTAAACGGTTAATTAAGAATTTGACTCATGAAAGGTTTGTTTTGGTCATGGTAATGTGTTTTGAGCATAGATCATCTTAAAAATGCAACACCTTGTCTAGTTATCCATCTACCATATTAGAACCAACAACAGGTAACTGTTCTTAGCAGTCTAATGGTGTTTTTCCTGCTGTATAGTTCTACATAAAACTTTTTATTAGATCCCACAAAAAAAAACTGACAAGCAAAAGCATGCTTAAGGGAACTAGATTTTCCTAAGAGTGTAATGTCTTGGAAGACTGTGAAGAACTTTAACTGACCTGAATTCAGGACTGAGGTCTGGCTTCAGCCCATAAAATGGCAAAGAAACTGTAAGTAGCCACCCAGGCTGGAAACGCCCTTCCTTACACTCCAAGAATGGGGCTTCGGCCCACTGCAGTCCACTGCTATTCGTTACAAAGGTGCCCCCGTTTGCCCACTTGGGAGTATCCAGGGTGCTGAGGTCATTGAGCAAGATCTGTTTGGACAGGGTAGAAGAGAACTGGCTGTTTGATTTCAATAAGTTGAACCAGCTCTGATTAAGGCCATGGGGCAATAAGTGAGGTTTTTCCCAGGCTAAAGTGAGGTCCTGGAGGTAGATGTCCTGAGATGAGCCCTTGGATGCGCAGAGAATCAACTGTGGTTGCGGAGCTGAAGGGTCAGCATCAAAGCTTAGCAGAGCATGTCTCACCAGTCTAGACCTTTCACCAACAACCATAGAACGGATCAGTGCGTGGTACCAGTCTATGTCCTCCCGTACACTGGTCTCCCTCAGTTCACTTGCCTGAAAGATAAGGTTGAGAAAGTTCACAGCATTAGTCAGGGACACTGTAGGCTGGTCGAAGAGGTCCTTGATATCTTGTGGGATAGCACCATGCTGAGCAGACAACTGGAAAGAATTTCGACAGGTTGAGGAACTCAGGAGAGAGGCATTGCCACTATAGAGGTAATTTTCAGGCACAAACCAGTCTTCCTCTTCTACTTCTACTTGAGGATCTGTGCTCACATTGGGAGGCTGCGTGCTGGCAGCAAGTTCCTCTTCAACTGTAGAACATATGTCGGAGGATGATAGAGTGGGTTCCTGGACAGAAGAAATCCTCAAGTTAAAAGAAAGGAGGAGCAGGATCAGCAGTTTGTCTCTGAAGCTCATCTTCATATAGGTGCACCTATTTTCTACTGCACTTGATTCAATGAAAATGAAAGAGCGTTGGAAATCCGCCCAGCCTTATCTAGAGTTGCCCAACCGTTTCTGGTCATTGACGTTCCCGGGCATACAGGTGGAAGAGCTGCACAAACAACCAGTAAGCTGTTGAGGAGGCTGGAGTGAAACACAAAGACAGAGGTAGTATGGCAGAAAGGGGTGTAAAGTCCCCAGTACTCATTTGATCTCTAGCTCCTCTGCAACACTTCTGCCTCTCGCTCACTCTGTCTGGCATTTACATCTCTCCCTGGTAGTGGGGGTGATGAGACAGATACATCTGTTAATATTAGACTTGCAGGATGTGTGTGAGTGGACAAGTGCATAGGACCGTAATCCTGATTATTATGGCATGGAGCACAATCTCCCCATGTTCTGGATTACGCTGCCACTTTCCACAGACTGAGTGGTCTTTTATGGTGGTCTGTGTGTTTGTACAGTATATGTGTTTGTTTTGTACCAATATCTGTCTTCAATGAAACTAAACTAAAATTAACGACTGTTACTGAATTTTATGTGAATTAATTTTTCTGCAAGATCTTGCAGTAATGATGGGAGAGTCAGCCTGCAGTGTAAAGCCTCCTCTAGCACATCCCAAAGATTCTCACTGTTGTTATGGTCTGGACTCTACCCCACTCTTTCACTTTTAATTTGTGTCCAGTGAATCCTGGCATCGTCATCTTGGAATATGGCCGTGCCTTCCGGGGAGAAAAAAACTAATCCATTGATGGAAAAAGCTGGTTACTTAATATATTCAGGTAGTCAGCTGACCTCATATTTTGGGCAGATATCGTTGCTTCTGTCCAACAGAAGGAACCCCAAATCATAACACTGCCCCCATTGGCTTGTACCCATCACACTGGACCCATCACTCATCAGCTGTGCAGTCCATTTTTTACGCTCCCCAGCAAATTTAATACTTTTTTCAGATTAACATTAATAATAATTGGTTTTCTTAGGTCTACACTGCTGTTTAGTCTCTTCACATTGTGCATGTGGAAATGCTCTTAATTCCAATATTAAACATAGCCGTGACTTCTAATATTTTTTTCATAATTTGATTTCCCCAAATGTTTAACTGATCCATTTTAGTAGTTTCAGCAATCTCCTTAATTTTCTTTTTTTTTTTTTTCCTGATGCAGGCCAATAATTTGATATTTCTGAAACAGAGTAATCTTTGTTATGACCACAGGATATTGTTTTGATGAGAAGAAATGAGAAGCAACTCGCTATATCAATTAGAGTTAAATAACATGTTTCCAACTAAAACAGTTTAGTCACTGCAGTAATATCCATATTTGCTTAGTTAAATCCAGGTGGTGGTATATACATATTTTTTGGCCAGGCAATGTATAAACGCTCTTTGTTTGGCTTCCCCTCCAGGGAAAACTGTTGGATTACAGCAACATCATCTGGTGCTCCAGGATATTGCAGGAGGCATATGACCTAAAGTGAGATGTGAAGCTGTCCATGCTGACTAGCATAGAACAACATTTATGTATATAATTTGTTTATTTATTTAATAGTATATTTAAATGTAACAAAAAACATCATCACAGCTTCTTCTGAGTTACTTTGTAAATGTGTGGCACAGAGATTCAGACCAATATGTTAATATCTCCCATTTACAGAACATGTGCCATGTGCATGGAGTTTGCATGTTCTCCCTGTGCTTGGTGGGTTTCCTACGGGTTCTCCGGTTTCATCCCGCAGTCCGAAAACATAAAGCAGATTAGACTAATTGGCATTTGTAAATTGCCTGTAGATGGTCTTGGATGGAGATGGAAAATGAAATGGCAACCAACTCCAGTTTCCTTGCCAAGAAAACCTCATGAACAGCATCTAAGAATGCCTGGCGTGCTATGGTCCACGAGGTCATGAAGAGTCGGACTTGACTGAACGACTAAACAAAACAAAACAAAAAGACACATGGTTTACTCTTTTATCAAGACTGACTGAAAACCATATTAATGACACAAAATATCGAAGCATATGGGCTGTGTCTTTTCAAAAAGTTTATTTATTTGTAGCTGTCAGAACAATGGCAAAGCAGATGCAAGTGCAGCACTTCTTTACTAAGACATGGTGAAGACAATCATAGATAATATATATAAAACAAAGAATCGGATATTGGAACAGTGGCAGAAACTGACAGACTAAAATCACAACTCTGGATTTTGTACGAATACCAATAAGCACATCAAAAGCTGAACAAACATGCACTGAAAACAGGAACTTAAAAAATTGTGCTTAAACAGGAAATAATAATCATTATTAGAATACATAAATAATGTGATCAGGGGTATGTGAGTAGCTGTGGCTGATGGATAATGTAGTCCAGCGCTTCTCCGGTGCTAAGATGACAGACTCCTTCACCTTTACTGCATTGCTCCCTATGAGTAAAACACACTTGGACCATCATGGAAAAATGGAACGACAGTTACCAAAGCACGAGAAAGGAGCAAAGGTCTCTGCACTGCTAAAGGGACAGCGACACACACCATGAAGCCGACCTCATGACGTCCTCCGCTGAGCAGGGAGGCAAAACAATGTCTGAGGCAGAGAAGGGAGATGTCCATGACAGTACTGGGACCTGAACTGGTGTCCGCTTCAGGCAGTGTAGATGTCTTAGCCAGGTTCAGGGGTCATGGCAAGTTGAATACAGGAAGCCTTGACTGCAGCTTTTGAGTCCCCTGGATTGGGCTGCGCTGCAGAGGTTACCCCATTGACCTCTGGAATGAACTGTGCTGGCATGCTGCTGTCTTTGTTCAGCCAACACACTAGCTGTAGCCCCCAACTCCCGGCAGCCAGTCAAGCCACCCTTGTTCTCAGCCAGTCGAGCTTGCTCTTGCTGGGCCCAAAAGAACTGAAAGAAGTCTGCTGTATTTTTTTTTTTGGTCAGGCTGTCTGTCAGGAAGATGAAGTGCAGCAGATAAAAGAAACAAAACTGTACATGAACATGGGTTAAAAAAAAAAAACTTGAAAAGAACTTGAGCTAGTACGATGGACCAGTAACATAAAATGAACATGTAATGACCACTTCTAAAATGTGTTGACAATAACGGATGAACAAACTTCAAAACATAACTTAAATAATGGTGAATGTGATCATGAACATTTGACTTGCATTTGAACATGTGACTTGCAACGGCTGATCGGTACTGTTGTCCAGTGCTGCTTCAGTGCTACCATGACTGTAGCATACTTCCTGAGATCTTCATTTTTTTCATTAATCTTTTATACCACTTATCCTGTACTGGAGCGTAACCCAGGAGACTTTGGGTACGAGGTGAGGACTGAGAAGTGTAGGAGGACCTAGGACGAAACCCACAAAGCACATGGAGAACATGCAAACTCCACAGACCCAAACTTAGATCCAAGGTGGGAGTCGAACCTTCCCCCCCTGGAGGTGCGAGACAACAGTGTTAACCACTACACCACCATCCTGTCTATTCCTAAAATCAGTAAATGAAATTTGAAAAATGGCACATTTTACAAAAACACTTTACAAAATTTTGCATCAGAATAATTCTTATATTGTAGTAACAAGCTTCTTATAAAGTTCAATAAAAAACGATTCCTATGAAAAGCACAGTAAAAAACAACAACAAAAATGATAATTTGGGCCTGTCCTTTCTCGTTTCAAAGAATAATATTCACATCAGTCTCTAAAATGATATCAACACAGTATACTAAGGTGAAATCTGTAAATAATGTAGTAAGTTAATTTACTCACCCATAGTCTATATGCCTTTATCCTGGGTATATCCTGGGTACCACCCCTGGGCGAGGTGCCAATCCATAGCAGGGTAAACCTAAATTATTCTCTTATTAAGGGAAGTAAGTTTTTTTATGAAACACAATTCAATGCACATAAAATCTTTCAGTGCACTATGTAACCACAGCTAAGTGGTGCTTTATGCATCCAATCATGGGTCCAGTGTATCGCTTATCTCTCCACTTTGTATTTCCACTTATTTTCCTATTAAACCTGAACCATAGTTGGTAATTTGACACATCTTAATAGCATCATAAACAAATGCAAATGATTTGAACTAATTTTACATAAAAATAAATAAATAAATAAATAAATAAATAAATAAATAAATGTTATAGGGCCAACTTCCTGATTGATGTTTGCCACATGAGTCACATGAGTTAAGCCATGCTTCAATTTTAATTTATCAAGCAATTCTGGCAATTATATATATATGACACTCTCCATACAGACGTAAATAACAACAACACGACATATTGCCATTAGGATGTTTAATAAAAACACCATTAAAACGTGAAAGCGCGCTCAGGCTCGATCCCCAATCGCTCAGTCGCGCATATATATTTAGTGCACTAGGATGTTGAAGGCACTATTCACAGGGTATGAAATAAGTGCACGTATATAGGAAGCGTAGGGCCATTTGGGAGTGAGCCATAAACCCTGGAGCCGAGTGGATGCGCGGCGGCGCTGAACGTGCGGAAGTGGGTGAGTGCGCGCGCGCGCGCGCGGGTGGGGCCGAACAGACGCTAACGTGACCAGGACGCGCACGCATTCCGTTAAATGAAGCGTTTTATATATTTATATATACATATATATGACCCTGCATGCAGCCGTTGTTCAGAGTGGACTCATGAACGTGTTTTTTTTTTCTCAGTCTAACAGGGACGTTAAAGATACAGCGGAAATAATCTAGCTTGGTTTTTTTTTATTTTTTTTTATTATTATTATCATTATTATTTCTTCCAAGGCTGAGCGCATCAAGCAAGCGGAATTGGCTTCCATTATCACTCCAGGCGGCGATAACACCGATCTGGACACACTGGGGCGATGTGAAACGCCGATATCGCTCGTTCCTTCCGCGCACCAAGGAATAAGATGAGCACCGGGCAGGATATGTCTCCCGATTTTGTCTTGATGCGCCTGGTGTCTGCGGCCGAGGAGGACCGCCTGGACGCTGAGAACGGCAATCTGTCGGCGGGCACCGGAGGAGCGGTGCCTGGATACGCGCAGGACGTCTTGAGTCACGGAAACGTTAAGGGTAAGCTGGACTGCGCGCAGAATCAGCTCTCAGCGGGAAACAAAGCTCCGCAGTGTGCCGGAAGCGAGGCACCTGACGCGGGTGTGATGGCGAGCAGAGACGCGCTGGCTCTTCCTCCTCCTCCGCTACACTCCGCTCAGGCCCGCGCTTACGATCTCAGCCACAGACGCGGCATCGGGCCTCAGCTCTTAGTGTTCCGAAACGTTTCAAGAGACCCCGATGGATTGTCCGAAAACAATGCGGATGCTTCGATGGCTTTCGAGGAGCATACTTCCGAGTCGAGTGGCAGCGCAAATAACAACAATGCACCGAGCGCTGGTGATGCTCAGCAGCATCAATACCATCCTCCATGGGCGCTGCATCCTGAGCTGAAGCTGAGCACAGCGCACACGGACAGAGCCGAGCTGTGCCACCGGCATCGCATCATCTCGGAGAAACGCGACTGGCCGCAGATTGTTGACAAATCAAACCCGACTGCGGTGTTAGACCCTGCGTGGAGCGTGAGAGCGCAGGGAGAGCTTCGGCTCCCGGACAGGCCTGCTCTGGAGCTCGCGAGGCAGTTCGGGGAGCTGGGAGTCGCCCCGGTGCCCGAGTTTTTGCTCAAGGACGGCGATCTGCAGCACTGCTCGTGCTCCACGACGCCCGGAATCCGACAAGGCGAAGATCCATCCGAGACCAGCGATGCTCTGCTCGTGCTCGAGGGCCTCGGCTCGGAGGAGGTCAACAATTCCGAGTCCCAAGACGGTGCCCAGGTGAAAACCCAGCTCGCGCTCAAATGTTTCCCATCGGTTCTCTCGGGCCAGGCGGTCGGGGTCACCGGTGGTCTCTGCTTACCAGCATGTCGCGACTCACAGCTTTGCTGTTTGCTGCGAGGCTCCCTGTCTATTAAAGCTCAATCCAACACGAATGACAGAGACTCCACACAATTCCCACCATCATCATCATCATCATCACCAGTAGAGCCCGTGCGTCCTGCCAGCGCGAGCTCCAGCCTCGGTTCGAACCCGAGCATGCAAAGCGCCGGTGCGTCCCGGGTGTCGTGTTCCGAGAAAGCGCTGAAAGTGCCAGCAAAGTCCAGAAAAGGCTCTCTCAAAATACGTCTGAGCAAACTTTTTAGAACTAAAAGCTGTAGCGGGTCTAACAGTCTCCTGGATAAAAGACCATCAGTGACGTTTTCTATCTCTTCAGCCGGAAGTCTGGTGGACATGTCAGGCGTGAGCACCGTGGAGCACGACACGGCCAGGTACAGAACTACTCAGTGTAAACTTTTGTGTATTTTTTATTTGGTCATAAATATTGCTCACACTCAGTGTTCACCTTTTCCTTCTAGTACAACATCATGCAAGTGCTTGATTAATTACTTTTTCTAACTCTATTTTAAACAACAATGTGAAGATGGATTTAAAGAAAAAATGGCATAAGAGCAGTGGGAAGGTGTTGGATTGGAACAGTTATCTTCAGTTTTTCAGTTCCTCTGGAGAACCTTTAAACAATCTGTATAGAAAGATACAATACAAAAGTTTGAAGCAGAACCATTTAAAGATGCTAAGAACCCATAACGAACTGGTAATTTGATGATGGAGATGAGAAATGCTTATAGATGTTTAACTGGGTTGAGATTGGGCAAGAGAGTGTTCCTATTAGGACATTAACAGGATGAGAGTGATCGGTTAAAATAACTTTGCATTCATTTGCATTTTTTATTTAAGTGGACAAATGGGGCTCAACCCATAGCAGTGTAACAGAGCCACCTGTTTGTTTTTTAAAGTCGCCTGTATTTATGTTCCTATGTATATTTCTTAACTGATACACAGTGTGTTTATCATGCAATAACTTTTCACATCATGTCTTTCACTAGCCAACCTGGACTATCAAGGGCCCAAAGTGCCTTCTCTGCTGCTGCTTTCACTCCTGTCTTCACAGGTAAGAAGCCAAGGACAGAAGGAAACAGCAATGAAAAGCTTAAATCTGTCTCTCTCAATGTAGGAAAATAAAAATATATAAATATTATTATATACTAACACTCCTGACCAGGCTTATGCGTTAATGAAGGCGATTAACAAAGGTTCCTTAACCTGTGTCGTGTCCTGTTTGCAGGGGAAACAGTGTCGCTGGTGGATGTGGATATCTCACAGCGAGGGAGAAACTCTCCTCATCCCCCAACCCCTCCTCCACCTCCACGCAGAAGTCTCAGCCTGCTAGGTACACACACAGACAACAATTCATGTGATCTCATTCCTTTTCTGGCCTACATTTGTTTCTTTCTCCCTCTCCCTCTCTCTCTCTCTCTCTCTCTCTCTCTCTCTCTCTCTCTCTCTCTTTCTCTCTCTCTCTCTCTCTCCGTCCCTTAGCTTATCTTACAGTATATCTTTTATACTGTCTGCCATTTTTGTTGACATTCTCCATGTGTTTGTCTCACCTCCATCTCTCCAGGAATCTCTTTTTTTCTTCTGTCTTGTGTCCCTCAGACTCTTGTTATCTCAGATTCCTAACTCTTACGTCAGTCTGTCTGAAACCCGCTCTGTGCAAGTAGAATTTTTTCCCCAGCTGGATAAACTTTTTTTACATCAGTTCTAGGGCAGACAAGGGATAAAACATGTGACAAGTTTCAAAACCGTTTTTTTTTTTTTTTTTTTTTTGTAGGTTAGTACAATTTGGAATATGTTGAGTATGTGGTACCTATGATGGAAAGGACAGGATCTTGTTCCTGATGTAATTTTTCAGTCGATTACACTTCATATTCACACAGTCTTTTCTGTTTTCATATTTAAAATATTTTTCCATCTAGCTTTAGGATGGGTCTCTGAAACATACTTTTTGCACACCTTTTCATCATTTCCATTCATGAGTTTGAATGCACACACAAGTGTATGCTTTCTGACATTTGCAGATAGATTCTTGTTCTCTGCTCCAAATTGCATCACATGGCAGAAGTCTATAATCTGGGGCCTGTCAGTAATACTTTGCATGCTGTGAGGGAATGACAGACTGCGGATGACTCCTTGTGTCACCTAATTGGAGCGATTCTGTGGTTTACAAAGTGTGAACAAACATGTTACAGTGATATCATTGGCTTTGCACATGTTGATTATTTTCTAAACGTGGTTTAGAAAACGGAGAACGGAGCGTCTAAGTTGGCATGCAACCCATTAATTCAATGATAATACAACTAAACACGCACAATTGAGGTTATTAAAATGAAATTGCTGTCTGCTTGAACGAAATGGGTTAATGTCCTTTTAATATTTAATTAAATGAAAGTTCATGGTATAGATTTGAACCAATTTAAAATAAATATGAGGTTGGATTGGCTTCAAGAGGCAGGTAGTAAATATTACTGCTAAAGAAGGAATTAAATAAACAGTACAGTATAGTGAAGATAGAGGTAAAATTTTGACAGCACCTTTGTGTGTGTGTGTGTGTGTGTGTGTGTGTGTGTGTGTGTATTATTGCCAGTATTAATACGTATTAAATCCTAAGGAAATTCTTTGTGGTCCAAAATATGTATTGTCCATCTAAATATGGATTGATTACGTAGTGCCCAGCTTTGGATACATACTGTGTACATTTTGCATTCAGAATCTGCAGTTGGGCAAAAAACTAAAAAATTGAACCCCTTACTCAATCATAACTACTTCTACATTTATATTTACTCGTTATTCAAAGTGGCTGATTAAACAGATTAAACAGATATGGCTGCTTAGCAGTGACATGCAGGAATTGAAACTTACGATTCCATCTCGCTAGTTCAGAGCCTTAAACTCTGAATCGCTGCCAAATGAGTGAGGATGCTTGGTTAAGTTTCCTTTGGCTGCTGCAATACATCACATTCTTCATCTCAAAGCACAGGCAGCAAATTCAGACTCTTTTTACGTCACAGCAGCATTTTTCTTGAGCCATTGAAGGGCCATAATCTAAGGCTATTCAATTATTAACACTATCATTATCGATTCTGTTGATTGATTCAGTTAAACTAGGCTCTGAAACTGGATATGCACGAGAAGGAGACAGAGGGTTAATGGAATCGAACTGGATGCATTATTAGGTTAATTAACGTATTTGAAAATACCTTTCTTTGACATTCTTTTCTACTTTTATACAAGAGTTTTGATTACAACATATTAGCAACAACAGATTGAGTGAAAAATAGAACTTTTGCAAATGTACAAGAATTTCAAAGTTTCTAAGCAGCTGATATTATTTGAATCCAAATTTTAAAGTTTGGTTCTTGGTGCTTGGTGTGTTGAACAAGGGATTTTACAGCGTACATAGCACAATTGTTTTTGATTTAACGTTATTTGGGATTTAATCACTGGACCATTTTTTTTCTTTTCTTTTTTCTTTAGCTGAGACTGTTCTAAAGAACAATAAGTGGAGACATAAAGAGGAACTTACTAGATTTACAGGCTGCCCACCGCCTCCATGATTTATTTTCCCCATCTTTTGACTACATGGTACTGGCAAGAAAACTACTTTCACCTCTGGGTGTAATAAATGTTAAAAAGCTTAATGCTACACTCGATCTCTACATCTCCTTGTGTTTGTGTTGCACCATCATTTTTATTTTCAACATGACTGAATCACACTAAAGACTATGATCCAAGGTATTTCTGAACCTTTTTAGACACAGCTCTGTCGTACGTCAACTGCAGGTATTGATTTTAACCAGTGATTCAGCACGCCATTATGTGCTTACAGGAAGTGGGTGCGGGTCACTCTGCTGCCTGACTGGTGTGAATTGTAGACAGTGTAAAAAAAAAAAAAACATTAAGTAGAAGTTTACTACTCTGTTTGATCCACGGGTCTTGACTTTAACACCTGTGTTTTGAATTCCTTCGCCTGGTTCCTGAATACTTGCTACTCTGTTTCAGACGATATAGGCGGGCCACAACCAGGGCCTTTCCTAGTGAATGTCATGGGGGCATCCCTGCAGTCTCTCCCCCTGCCTCTTCCTCCTCCTCCCCCCCTCCATGCCACCATCCAGCATAGCCTCAGCCTCAATGGTAAGGGTGTGATGGTGGCAGTGTGTGTGTGTGTGTGTGTGTGTGTGTGTGTGTGTGTGTGTGTGTTTGTGTGTGTGTGCACGCCAATGTCTGCTGCTTCACTGAGAGTTTTTTGGTGCTCCAACCCTCCCTTCCTCTCTTCTTCCCCTACTGTCTAACCTTATGTCCCTTCCTGTGACTAGATTGCAAAATATCAATGCTACTCTGGCTTCCTATTGCATGCATTGCCTTAATTTGTCTGACTGCTCGACTATTACAGTACATACGTTTGTCTTTCATAGTGTTGGTAAGTTACTGATAAAGAAATAATAAGGACATTTGTTTAATTTTTGTTTCAAATTTTTACAATTGTTAATTTCTTTTTCTGTTCAAGTTTTAGTAAAAAAATGATACCATTTTAATATCTTATTCTAAAAGTTGCAGAATATAATTTTTGGGGGGCTGCGGGGAATTAAAAATTTTGTAAAACATTTTGTTCAAAAAAAAAAAAAGTACAGCAAGCAATTAGCTGGAAAACATTATGTCGTATAATTTAACTTCCATCTCTATGAATTAATCTGATTTCAGCAAGTCATTATATATTCATGTAAGGTTAGTGGCAATAATCTGTAATTAAGTCCAACAAAAAAAAGGCAACTTATCCAAGCTATAGATTTATTTTTCATATTAATATTTTAGACTTCAATTAGGCTGCATTGTAAAAAAAAAAAAAAAACATTAAGTTAGAAGTCTGCTACTCTGTTTGATCCACGGGTGTGTCTGTGGTGTAGTGGTTAGCACTGCTGCCTTGCCCCTCCAGGGTGCGGGTTCGATTTCCATCTCTGTGTGTATGCAGTTCGCATGTTCTCCCCGTGCTTGGTGGGTTTCCTCCCTCAGCCCAAAGACTTGCTTGGGACTTGATTAGGCTAATTGGCGTTCCCAGACTGCCCGTTGTGTGTGTGTGTGTGTGTGTGTATGTGAAGAAGTGAGTGAGACTTTAATTGTGATTAAAATCAGGTCGTCTTATTGTTGTTGTTTATTTATTTCTTGATTAATTAATTAATTTATTGATTTTACGAAAACAAAAATTATGACCTGCGGCTTTTATATGGTTACTTATTAGAAATGCCAGATTGGCTGAGAAATGTTAGAAATTGCGACATGTAGGCTCTATTATCCACTACTCTCCTGTAATACGACGGACTGTACTGGAGCTGGTGTGTGCTTAAAAAACGAATACATATTTTTGTCAGATTATGAGCCATTCTAGTACATAACCTGCAAGATCAGAGAACCCTGTTTACGTTCACTTGTTCACAGTGTTGCTGTAAATTGATTTCTTGTGACACTTATTTACTTACAAATGTGTTGTTCTCATTATTTGAGAACTTGAATGATGGTTAAGTTGTCAAGGCAACAGAATGACCCCATCCTCAAGCTCTTGATGCCATCAGTCATTGGTTCCAAACTCGCGGCAGGTTTGTTGCTGGTGCAGAGCTGAGTTTGCTGATTGCAGTTGCTGTGTGTGTGGAATATATGAACCTGTATAATGGCTCTGTCGGAACTTATTACATTTGCACCAAATCATACGGGAATACAAGGGATGTACCAAAAATAATGCAAAAGTAGGCATACCATTTTTCGATTAGCTGATAGAGCACATGTTGGTTGAGCAACTCTTGTTCTATACAAAAGTACTATTCAACACAATTTGCATCAGAAGCGATGCATCTTTGAAAATTTCCTTTGTCACAGTTGATGGTCTACCGGATGTTTACGGAAAAGACATCATTGACAAGAGCAAAGTTTAAAGAAGTGGAACCCAGCATTTAAGGTGCGCCATGCATGGGGAGACCCTCATCTCTGACAAAGGGGATTTTTCAAAGAGCATTCGAGAATTGGGCTCAGTGATGGTGCAAACGCATTGCTTGCGATGGAGACTATGTTAACTATGCCCCCATTTCAGTACAGCCCACATACAATGGTCTGCTT
>JAAGKR010006247.1:20000-44448 GCA_011419295.1 Clarias macrocephalus | reverse complement strand
TGTGTGTGTGTGTGTGTGTGTGTGTGTGTGTGTGTATTTAGGTCTAGGCATAGCATTAAGTATCTGCTGTAATAATTGCATCAATGGAATGACCTTACAAGGATAGTAAAACAAGTGGGTGTGTGTGGGTGTGCACGTGCCCGCGTGCATATGACCTTGGGCGTCTAACCGGCCCTCCCACCTCGGGCACATAAATACACACAAATTCACACTCATGCATGCACACACATGCACTAGCCGACCTTCGCCATAGCAACCACAGAGCAACACAGAGAAACAGAGAGAGAGAATAGAGAAACTCAGGTGTAAAGAATGTATATACGAGATGCTGGCATGATGAGACGAGACACATAACTTTTAATCATAGCACTGAGAAAGTATTCATAATGTGCGGCAGACATCCCCGCGCACACCCGTCCGTCAGCCGTGTCCCCACGGTGCCGTCCCTCGTCCCATCTCAGGCTCTCTTTCTCTCATTCTCACTCTCTATTAGTGGAGCAGCAAATGCAGCGCACACCAGACGCCTTTATTTAGCCGTCAGAATGTAACGCTAGCCAGAGGCGCTATTTCTGCCTCAGTTAACTTCGTCCAACAGTGTGGGACATGTGACGGCTCTAATGTCACCAGATTTAACACAACCTGGGACGGAGACGAAGGAGTTCGGGGAGGGAACTTTTTTTTTTTTTTTTTTTTATTCACCTCCAAGAGTGGTAGATTAGTTTTCATACCAAGTAAGAAAAATATCTCGTTCATTCCCACTCAAGCGCCAGTGGCAGCAGATCGTCCTCTACACGCGCCGGCCAAAAGTATGTGAACACCTGACCGTCGCTATCGTACTGTAGAGAACGCCGTTTTAGATTTAGCCAGGTTTAGGTCAGGCACTGATGTGAGGATATGAGGAGGATATCTGGGGTACAGTCGAGTGTTTGGGAAAGTACATAAGGATGATATTCATGCTGTAAAATTCATTTGGATGAATATACAGTACTGTGCAAAAGTTTTGACCCCCCCCCCCCCCCCCATTATATTAGTCTTAATATAATTAATATATTAATATAGTATTGAGGATTGGTTCTCCAGGCTTACTGAAGGAGTCTGATTTTCATCCCAGTCCCTGTAGCTGACTCATTTCAAATGATTGTTTGTTAAGCCACACACTGACCGATGAATCACTCAAGTGCAGATAATGACAGATGATCAGTAAGTGATTAGTATACCGGTGATGCTGAATGCTGAGCGGTTGGAACAGAAGAGAGCGGAAATGAGGTTGCTGCCGAGGTTGTTACATAAACAAATGTTTTTTAAATTGTTATTTTAGGAACTTTGCAGCCTGTCATGGCAAGACATTCCTAAATGTTCCCATTGAGGGTTCGAGACTCACATTTGTGTGTGTGTGAATGGAGTTTGCATGTTCTCTCCGTTCTTGGTGGGTTTTCTCCAGGCTCCCCGGTTTCCTCCCACAGTCCATAGACATGAGGATTAGGGTGACTGACGTTTCCAGTTTACCTACAGTGTGTGTGTGTGTGTGTCTATATACGTGCGTTCGTGCTTGTGTTCTGGGATGGCCTGGCCTGGCCTCCCTTCCTTGGTGTACTTTAACAAACACTATCCAAGCTGCTTACTCCAGGTTTTAGAATGAAAAACCTGCATTTTTTTCCACTATAAATTGTGCCGCCGGCGGTGCTATTTCCAGGCGTAGCAGGGAAATCCTGGCGCCAAAATGAAGTGGAGGGTTCCCTCTTACTTACTTCTCTAAAAATAGGATTTCAACATTTTTTTTCTCCTCAGGCCCTCATCATAAACAAGTTTGCACTGGCCATATCTCAGCAACCGGGCGTGATACAGTAATAAACTTCAAAAGCTATCAAAATGGAACTAAGTGAACCAGGAAACTCAAATCTCCCAAAATAATGCACCGTATTACCTGATTAATACCTGATCTGATGTTACGGGTCAAGTTTAAGCTGGTAGAGAAAAAAATCTGTCACGCTTTTATTTTGGATACTATATTAAAATAAGAAGTTGTGTTGGAGTTAATTAGAATTTTTTTATTCTATAGATTAGAAAATTGTCAACACAAGATCATACTATTTATTAGAGATGGAAGAAAAAAAACTAATATTCTGTTATGTATTGTGATTTGTGATTTGTGTGTGTGTGTGTGTGTGTGTGTGTGTGGCCAGACAATTTTAATACAAATGCACGCTACACTCAGTGTTTTCACCTCTCACTTCACAATTACGTGCCACTTTGTGTTGGTCTGTCACATGAAATCCCAATAAAACATATTTACGTTTGTGGTTATAACGTGACATAATGTGGAAAAGTTCAAGGTGTATGAATACTTTTGCCACCTGTCAATACTAACCAGGGAATCTAGCATATCATTGGACCTTATTATGAGAGACACGAACCACAAACATACTTCTATGATCCACTTTTGAGTAACTTAAAAATCATTAGCAGTAATCAAATTTCAGGCGCAGTCAAAAAATTGATGGTGGCACGGTGGAGTAGTGGTTAGTTAGCACTGTCGCCTTGCCCCTGCAGGGTCCGGGTTCAATTCCTGGCCTGGTTCGATTCCCTTCTCCGTGTGCGTGGAGTTTGCATGTTCTCCCCGTGCTTGGTGGGTTTCCTCCCACAGCACAAAGACATGCAGGTTAGGCTAATTGGTGTTCCCAAATTGCCCATAGTGTGAGAGTGTGTGCCATGCGATGGATTGGCATCCTGTCCAGGGTGTACCCTGCCTCGTGCCCTACGTCTCCTGGGATAGGCTCCAGGCCCTCCGCGACCCTGAATACAGGATTAAGCTGTAATGACGATGAGTGAGTGATGAGAGTCAAAAAAGATTTTTTCCAACCTAGCATTTCTCAAACTACAGTAGCTATGAAGAGCGTCTTGATGAATTTTGACATTTTGATTTTCCGCGATCTTGGGACGAAGTACTATACGTTCAGAAGGAAATTCAAACGTGAGAAAGTGACCGGGTGCTGATGCACGCTACAGTACGTAGCTTTTATTGAATTAGTCACATTAGAATTAGTCCATGGCTATGAATTAGACAATCGAAAGTGGTTGTGTTTTGTTTCATATCAGTCCAACTTGACTCTTAACAGATGTGATGTATGGGTTTTGATCTTCAAGTTGAGAATAATCACATACCGTGTTGATTTACTTGGGAGTTGCAGAATAAAAAATCTGTGAAACTCTTCCCGTTCTGACTGAATGCCATGCCCAAGCCATGTAGCTAATCTCTAATCTCATTCTCATGACCAACAATTATCATAAACACATGAACTACAGATGGACATGTCCTCCTACTGACACGTCAGCCTGTGTGCTGATCTGCTTCTAACTCGAAGTGTCTCCCACAAGTACAGTAGGTGAAGATTTCTTAACGAATTTCGAGCGGTCTGCCCTGGAAAACACCGCACGCAGTTTAACACTGCGTGGTTAGTTTTATTTATTCACGCTTTTTCAAGTGGTGAAAGCGGGACATGGCTGGCACGTAATCGAGTGCGTGCGTCAGAGTTCCCTGGGAGCTGCACACAATCTGACTTCGCTTTGGTCTGTCACTCCACATTTCAGTCTGGCAGCCAGCTTTGCGCACCACAAGCTTGTTTATTATTACCCCCCTCTTCTCTCTCTCTCGCACATTCTGACACACGCACACACACACACACACAGGGTGAAGATTAATTGGCTAGGAGAGCTAGAAGCAGTGAGGACGGTCCCATAACTGAAATAAAATCACATGCTTCCAGTAAGCACACACTAAGGAGCTGTGTTGATGTAGAGGTCAAAGTAATGTGTGCCTTTTTAGACCTTTACACACACACACACACACACACACACACACACACACACACACACACACACACACACACACACATATATACACACACACATGCTCAAGGCCTCACTGTTACCCATCTGAGATCTGAGTGCTAGAGCAAACAGTTCCAACAAGCTGTGTGTGTTTGAAACTTCCTCAAACAAGCCTCAGCGGTTTGCTAGACTGTGTCCGTTTGTTGGTCTCTGGCCTCAGTTTCAACTCGTGTGTGTGTGTGTGTGTGTGTGTGTGTGTGTGTGTGTGTGTGTGTGTGTGTGTGTGTGTGTGTGTGTGTGTGTGTGTGTGTGAGAGAGTGAGTAAGATGAATGAATGTGACATAAGTAGCTGAGATCTTGTTGGATAGATTCCATAATGCTACTTTTTTTTTAACCATGGTCTCTCTCTCTGTGTGATGAATTGTCCTGGTTGTGGGTTCGAGGCCCGGCCATCTCTCCGCTTCTACATATTCCTTATCTGCCAACGCTCTGACGTTTTCCTCAGGTCCACGTTTCAAAAAGAAATTAAATGATACTGTATATAGGAAGCTACTTCAATCCGCCTGTCCTCCTTATGTTATTTTCGTCTCCATGGTCTCTCAGTTTCTCACGTCATCCCTCTCCTCGCTTTTGTACCTTTGTCAACGGAGTGTTAGACGTGTTTGTCCATTTGTGACAAAAAAAGATTTTGACAGCAAGGTTCCGCAGTTGGTTAGCTGTGAATTAGACTTTCTCTCTCATACTATTTTCACACACACACACACACACACACACACACACACACACACACACACACACACACACACACACACACACACGGATTGTCCTTCTATATATACAAAGCTTTCCAAACATAACATTCCAGCCAAAGGGGGATTGTACAGAGTGTTTAGCCCAGGTGTCTACTCTCTGTCCCTCTCTCTCTCTCTCTCTCTCTCTCTCTCTCACACACACTCTCACACACACACACACACACACACACACACACACACACACACACACACACACACACACACACACACACAAACTAAACCCCTCACTCACCTCCCTGGCAGACGTGTTGGCAGGTCAAACGCTCACACACTGACCTGGCAGGCCAGACATCACTCAGAGTCATTTACACTGGCAGGGAAGTGTGCTGCACCTCAGACTGCTTTATACTACCGTCTAGTAAAAACAAACTCCGTTATCATTTAAAGGTCACCTTATTTTCATTTATGTTAAAGATCTTTTCTGTTTTTTTTTTTTTGCTCATAAATTCAAACCCTATTGAATTGGGTGAGAATGATGTAAGGCGGGACTTTGGTTTGATTTCTCATGAGTTGATTGGTCAGAACCAGACTCAAGATGCCATCAGTAGTCACACACCTCCTGGAGCACCGGCACCATTATTGCACTGGTTATGGAGATGGGCATGAAGGTGGGCATGGAGACGGGCATGGAGACGGGCATGGAGACGGGCATGGAGACAGTGCTTATAGTGTTGCTGTTTGCTAGATTGCATTAGCTTGAACCATGAACATATTCAGCATTTCCACTGGATTTAAGTGGAGTGTGTTGGGACAGCAGACAGAAAGACATAATGCCGTCCAACATAACATGAGCTCATGTTCACTTGTCACAAACACAAGATTGACCTGTTTCCAAATTGCTTTATGTATTGTTCAGAGTTAATTATGCCACAATATTTGTACGCTTTATTGAACCTTAAATGGATAGTTAGATTTTTTTTTTTTTCAAGTTTGTCTTAAATCAAAATTCAGGTGCATAGAAGTTCATTACAAGTCTTGGTCGATATAAATGATTTCTTCTTTTCGTGCAGAAATGCATTCCAAAGTTCAGTTCCTAAGACTCGTATTAAACAGTTACATTTGTACAGGATACAGCATAAGGATTTAAAACGATCATTCAGATTCCGTCTTTCAGATGACTACTGTTAGCTTTGAAACCTTAAAGGAGAAGTTCTGACTAGGGTTCTAGATTTTGCACATTCTTATCAACTGATATTTGAACATATTCAACACATAATCAGTAATCACTTAATCAATGAAAACCAGACAAGTTTCTAGTGTGGCATAACCTGCAACACTAGAAAAAAATTTATTGCCTCTGTTTCCTCATATAATAACAATGCTGCTAAAAATACAATCATCTGAACAACTGCGCTCCCTTGTGGTGTTCTGTTTAAATCGAGCTACAGAGAAATATGATGCAAAACAAATATAATAAGTTAATACATTTGTTATAAAATGTAAATCTGGAACATGTTAAATACACCAGTCAGCCATAATATTTAAAACATTAACATTAAACATGCGTATGGTTTGGTTTCCCTTTGAGCCACCCGGGTGATTGTGGCACGACGGGGCTTGCCTCCGCATGGTGTGTTATGGTGTCTGACACCAGGATTGTTGGGTGGTGTGGATTGTGGGGTGCGGCCTCTGCGGATATGATGTGTTTGTCTGGTTCATCTCCTCGGTGTTTGATCGGATTTGGACATGGGGCGTACGGAGGCTGGGTTTGCGGCCGTGCATGGCGGACTGTGGTGCACTGGGTGTTCTGATACCTTTGTGTCATGGCCTGGATCGATGTTTCTCTGTTATTTGTGCTGCATTGGCTTTTTTCTCTGGGATTGGACTGGACATCCTGGCCTTGTTTCCCCTGTGGGCTTGTGTGATCCTTGGGGTCACCAGTTTACTGTTATATAATTGATAAACATTGTTATTCAGTTCACCTGGTGGTGATGTGAGTGTGGTAGCCGTTAGGTGTGTATTTAACAATGTCACACAGTTAGCATGTGCACATGGGCAAGAGGTGAAAGTGCTAAAATGCCACTGAATCATTCTCCTGAGGCAGCGATAAAGCAAGAGCTACTGTACGTCCCACAGTCACCGTGATCCAGAGCTAGTCAAACAGCATTGTGGGTAGGAACGTTGGAACCGATTAACCACTTTGTGAAATATGATGCAGAATGTTTTTCTTGAAACTCTTCTTGCTCTCAAGGTTTCTTCAGGGAGTAGTTCTTAGTAAAGATTTAATCAAATAGAAAAAACCATGATGCTCTAAACCCCGAATGTTTTTGAAACCATGCTTGGCAAGTGATGGATAGACGCTAATAGGAAATGTCAGTGTGTTATTCACTTCATTTTGGAGAAAATGTGTTCTTTGTAATACACTACCCGGCCAAAAAATGTACCATTTCAGAAGGGTTAATTATTAAACGGCACCAAGCAACGAAAACAACTAAGGATTTTTGATATTACCTTCAACTGGGTTAAAGAGGCTTCAGCACATTATCAAAACCTGGAAGGATAGTGCTGAACCGTCAACTTTTGTGGAAAAAATGTGGTCGGAAAAAAATCATGAATGGATGCGGGAAGTTGCATGGTGAAAAAAAATAAACAGTAAAAACCATAGTTATGTCTAATACTGAAACCAAGAGCATTTCCATACACACAGTGTGATGAGAACTCACAGGATTGGGACTGAACAGCTGTGTGCTCACTGTACAAGCCTCAGGATGCCGTGTTATGATCTGGGGTTGCTGCACTTGGTCAGGTCTAGACTCGGCAACGTTATGTGGCGATAAAATGAACGACCTGAATGTAGAGTGACCAGGTTATATCACATCTATGGAGTTTTTTTATTCCCTGATTGCACGGGTTTATTCCAGAACACAAATAGTGAAAGAGTGGTTTTGTCCGGGCGCTTGAGGAATCGTTAAACTGTGTGCTGTATTCCAAGATGAAGTTGATCAAATAAATTCTTAGAATATGTGATGATTTTTTTTTTTTTGGCCAGGCTGTGTATATGTGATTTGTGTCTGATATGTTTTTCACTATTGCACCTTTTCTCTCTTCACTCAGCTCACTGGCTACAACGAGAAGCCCGTAAACCTGCAGATGTTCATCGGGACAGCAGACGACCGCTATTTAAGACCGCATGCTTTCTATCAGGTTCACCGCATCACAGGCAAAACGGTGGCCACGGCGAGCCAGGAAGTCCTGATCTCTAGCACCAAGGTTCTGGAGATTCCTCTCCTTCCTGAGAACAACATGTCTGCCAGGTAGTGTAGGACACATACACAGTTGTGTACCAAGCAGCGCAATGGACGTAATGTCTTCCACTGTGGAACATTGTTAATTGGAACTGAAAGCAAGTTCCATTCCAAGGAAACTGTGTGGGCTTCTGACTAAGCAAAAAAATAAAAATAAAAAAAGATCATCATTGTGTTTTCCATGGTTTCACTACTGAGGTCATAAACCTAAAGCGTCAAGTTAAAAAAAAAAAGACGTCTTGGTGCCTATTTGTATAACGGAATTCTGAGATTTAACAAAAGAACAAACAGGTCAGCAGCTAGTGGGCTCCGAGGCCCATGTCGTAATGTCTTATGGGGTTTAAAGAACCTTTTATAATCATATATAGTATAGAAATAAACTTTTCTTAAATCTTTCCTCTTTTTCAAAAAACATCTCTATGTTCTCCATCTTGTCGATGCTGGTGTTATACATGTGTGATTTTATTTATGTATTTATTTATTTATTCTGCCATTGATGTGTTTTACAGTATTGACTGCGCAGGGATTCTAAAGTTGAGAAACTCCGATATCGAGCTGAGAAAAGGAGAGACAGACATCGGGCGGAAAAACACCCGAGTGCGCGTGGTGTTCCGTGTTCATATCCCACAACCCAACGGAAAAGTTCTCTCTTTACAAGCTGCCTCTATCCCTGTGGAGTGCTGTAAGTCTCTAACACACGGCCACCGTGTCGAGTCACATGTTTGATTAACGTTTATAATGTTTTATCTCAGCTAGCCAGCTAATTAGGTTTCTTAGTTAGCTAGTTAGTTTTTCGTGAATTTATGTTCTTCATTTATGTTGTACTGTATGTAGCACCTTGGTGCTGGAGGAACATTGATTTGTCTAACTGTGTGCTGAACTGTATATGGCTGAAATGTCAATAAAGGCCTTTCTTGACGTGGTGTGTTTCTGTTCCTTACATTTATTGTTTCCTTGTGTGTTTGTGTGTGTAGCCCAGCGCTCAGCACAGGAGTTACCTCAGGTGGAAAAGTTCAGTTTGAGTAGTTGTCCGGTCAGTGGAGGAGAGGAAATGGTCATCACAGGATCAAACTTCTTCCCTGAGTCGAAGGTGATCTTCCTGGAGAAAGGACCTGGTAAGAGCAGAAATCATCTTGTGGAATTGTCCAAATAAATTGGCGGCTAAGGTTCCTTTGTGGTTAGCACACCAGTGGTTAGGTGCTTGAACGGTCCGAGTTCGATTCCCCCGCCTTGGAGTCTGTGTGCATGGAGTTTGCATGTTCTCCCCATGCTTGTTGGGTTCCCTTCGGGTATTCCGGTTTCCTCCCACAGTCTGAAGACATTCAGATTAGACTAATCTGTGTTCCTAAATTTCCCGTAATGTGAATGTTGACCAGAGATCCTACCATGGTTGTAAAAATGGAAATAAATACACCACCATCATCCTCTACAGAGACTACATAGGTTCCATGCTTACCTATGTCTTTATAGACCTTGCTTTGTGCACTGGTGCGCAGTCATGTTTTTCAGGAGTTTACCTCGGCCCCTTACTTCCAGTGAAAGGAACTCTAAACGCTTCAGCATACCAAGACGTTCTGGACAATATCATGCTCCCAGCTTTGTAGGAACAGTTTAGGAATGGGCTCCTTCCTGTTCCAACATGACGGCGCACCAGTGCACAAAGCAAGGTCCATGTTGTGTCACAAGCTCTCGTTATTGTAGCAGCTATAAAGGGTTTCTTGGCCGACTTTGTTTTTATACTGTCTAATAAAGTTATTAAGATTCACAAGAAAATGCATCATGGAATTGCTTAAGAGCAGCAGAGGGAGACGCACAGCTTGCAGAGTGTGTAACGTACAAGCAGCATGGTCGGTCAGTCATTTCAGTAAATAAAGAGGGATGAAAAACATCTAAATGAACATATTCAGGCAGGAGGAGTGTCGATGTGACCAAAGGGGTAGAATAAAGATAACGATAATGAAGATAAAACTCAATGCAAAAAAAGCATCACACAGAACTAACACAGAGTTTAATATATACAGTATATATGTGTGTAATTTGTTACTACAGCTGCTGAAAAGTAGTTTAATAGGTCATAACAAATAAAGAAAAGCTTTAGAGGGAATTTCTGCATAATTTGCTATAGTATCACAACAATATTTAATAAGATTTAATAAGATACAATTTACAATGAGGGATGTACTGAAAGAAATGCAAAAGT
Organism: Clarias macrocephalus; assembly: GCA_011419295.1. NCBI lineage: Eukaryota > Metazoa > Chordata > Actinopteri > Siluriformes > Clariidae > Clarias > Clarias macrocephalus. The sequence continues at coordinate 34,363 of JAAGKR010006247.1, read as the reverse complement.
GGGCACAAGTTGTTTTTTTTGTTTGTTTTTTTTTTCTTCTTTTTTTTTAAATTAACCAAGGTTGGTCGTTCTCAACATAATCTCCATGACACGCGATGCATTTGCATAATTTCGAAAATCCCCTTGATGGTCTCCCACTGCATTGTTTGTCTTTAATGCTGGTTTCCCCTTCTTTAAACTTGTTTATCCATCTCAGCACATCGCTCTTGTCACCGGTGTCAAACATTCTGTAGCGCACCAACTGCGACTAAGGGGGTTTTCAAAGATGATTCGAGAGTCAGGTTCAACGATGGCACACATGCATCGCTTCTGATGTTGAGAACGAACAACCTACTGTATGTCAACTGAATCAAAAAAGCTACGCCTGCTTTTGCATTACTTTCAGGACCGCCATCATACGGAATTTATGTATATCAGAGACAGTTGTATGAACTCAAATCATTTCTCAATAATAATAATAATAATAATAATAATAATAATAAAGCTGGAATATTACTGAAAATGAGCATCCGTAGTACAAAGGAAGGCTTTTTCAATATTGTAGAGAAATCTACTTTTCATTACACTTTTCATAGAAATGTGTATTATAAGCGTCCACCTGCATGATGAATCCTTAATTGTCAGTTAAAAACGAAGGTTTAGTTTGGTGAGGGTTCTGTGGTGTAAGACGTGCGTTTTTTTTTTTTTTTATTAGCAAGGTTAGAGGACGTGGCGCTCTCGTGTCTGTAAAAGCCACGTAGATTATCAGCGTTGCATCAGCAGCTTGACCTCCCACGGTTTCCCTTTTCCTCTAGGCAGGGTTTGTGTGTGTGTGTGTGTGTATGTGTGTGTGTGTGTGTGCGTGTGCGCGTCTGCGCGTGCGTGTCAGAGAGAGAGCGCGTAAAGGCGTGAAGACACCAACTGATTTTTGTGCGTCCACACCCGCGCTCACAAATAGACTGTTTTCATGTTGAATCATATGTATTTATTTATTTATAAACATCCTGATTTTCACACTCACTCGCCCACTGGGTTTCTGTCTCTCTCATGAGCATGCACATTCACATCCTGTAATATAGATATATCAAGAAGTAATCCCGGGCTGCTAAGCGATCACCTGCAGCTGCGGTGACTCACTGCTTAGTCAGACTGTTGTTACGTGTTTTGTAAAAAATTCCTAATTTTTTTTCCCCCTATTTTATTCACCTGAAAGCGTTGAAAGCATAAACACCTGCCGTGAATCACAAGGAGCGAAAAGAGTCGTACGTGCGGCGGCATCTCGGGAACGACGAGCCCGTGCCTGCCCTCCGAATGTGTGTGTCGGAGAGAAGTGTGAAGTGATTGACGGGGAATTTAAGTGGCTATCCACAGGTCTGTTTTCCTAAGCCCTGTGTGCTGTGTGTATCCCGTGTTCCTCATGCTGCTGGTATTACGGAAACCGCGGAGCACATCTGTCTGTACGAAAGCATGCAGATAGATTAGCGTGTAACCTTTAGTGTTTGTCATCTTGTAAAAATGCAAAGTTGATCAAGTCTTAGAGATGGGCGTGGCACAAAATGTGAGCGATGTTCTGCTCTATAATAGGCGTGTGTTACTCCGTTAAGCCTCTTCTCCTCTATTGTTGAGCTTCATGCTCCAGGTGATGCTTCTAAAGGTAGAAAGGCATGTCTAGATATTATTAATAGTCATCTCAGAGTGTGGGCAAAAAAAACCCCTTCCCAGTTCAGACATGCCCATATTCCATGTCACATAACTTTCTTATCAGAATACACACTCTAGCCCGTTTCCTGTCTATTTAAACCTTTGATGTCTGGAAAATTATGAATCATCCTAATGATCTGATCCTTTATAATTAATCCGTCAAAGCGCGTCAGTGCAACGCAATCCTTTTTGCTGTTGGTTTCAGACTGTCGTACACTTCCACCATTATAACACTTTAACCTCAGAAAACCGTCACACGAAGCCACACTGTGACTGCAACCGCTCGAAGCACTAAAATCGCCACGGACGGTTTCGTACCCGAGTGAACATCTGGTAACCTCAACAAAACGACTAAAACAAGTGACCTCAGGACACGGAGTTATAGAAGGGATTTTATTTATGGTTGTACTATCCCGCATCACCCAAATAAGGATGGCTTCCCTTTTGAGTCTGGTTCCTCTCAGGGTTTCTTCCTCATGTTAGTCACAAGAGGTTTTTTCTCGCCACCATGACCTCAGTAGGGATAAACATTTTTAATTCGATTTTTTTTTTTTATTCTTGTGAAGCTGCTTTGTGACTGTTAAAAGCGCAATGCAAAACAAAAATAATAATAAATGTAATTGAACGTCTGAAATATTATAATTTTGAATAAAATCACTTTTGGCCTACTGGTTTGTTTCCTGTTTGTGTTGCATGCACATTCTAATACACTTGGGTAGCACGGTGCGACTGATAATGCCCACAGGTTCAACCCATAAAGACCTCGGCTGACTCACTCCGTGGACCGAAAGACATTGTTGTTGATTATGTTTGACTGGAGGAAATAAATGCTTATGAATCAAGTTAGGTCAAGTCAAGTAGGGTTTTATTGCAGTTCCACCGTATACCGCTCATAAACATCGGAATGCAGCAGGCTTTCTTTAATATTGTGGGGCAATGCAGTGACAAAGTAAACCGAACTGCACAAAAAAAATGCACACCAGTGCAAGAAGAGAGATATATGTGCATCAAGCGCACAGGACACCAGATGTAGTCCAGAACAGAATCAGATGTAAGAACCAGCACAAACAATTGAAAAAATGAGATGGAGATGTCCGTTCCTGCATAACAGGATATGATGAGTCTAAGTTCAGCCTGGATTCGTCACATACACGCGTACTGTAACTGCACAAAGAAATTCTTAATTCTTTGCATATCTCAGCTTCTGAGGAGATACGGTGCCCCTGGAGCAGACGGGGTTAAGAGCAATGCTCAAGGGTCCAACACCGTCCAGCAACCTGGCGGAGCTTGGGCCCGAACCGCCGCCCTTCAGATCGGTAACTCAGAACCTTAACACATTGAGCCACCAGCGCCCCCTTAGATAACTCTCCCCGTGCAAACTCCATGCACACAGACCCAAGACGGGAATCGAACCCTGACCCTGCAGGTGCAAGGTAACACGCCACCGTGCCGCGTCTTTAGATGCCTTACAGCAGTTTTCGTCACCTCTTATCTCAGAACAGTTTTATGTGAGTCATGTTCGACATCAAAAATTTAAATAGAAAGTATAAAAAGTCACATTAAACAGACTTTAACAGTCATTTCAGGACGCTTACTGTGCTTGATAAAAACACAACCTCAGGATGTACCTTATGCGTTAGCTAGTTTGTCAATAAGCTTCATAAAAAATCTTTCTTTAAATATCTAACTGTTAATGCTAATAAGATTTAAATGTCCCATATATTACTTTTTCTTTAGCAATTTAACACAAGTCTCAAAGATCCCCCAAAGTGTGTGTGTGTGTGTGTGTGTTAATACCCCAGATAATGCCCCTCAGATAATGCTTTGTGCTTTCATACCTCAAACTTATTTTAAATCATTCATCCTTTGAACACACCTTTCAGTGTCTATATACAGTAAATGATGGGGAACTCATATGAGGTCACATTAGGAGGAAATGTCTTGTTTAAGTTTTATATAATTATACAGTATATAATATAATATCAAATTAAAATTTTTGTTTCACATACACACTCATACACAGTACGATATGCAGTAAAATGCTTAACGACTGCCCATGACCTTAAAATAAAAGATTACTAATAGAAAGTAAATATGAAAAAAAAATAGCTATGAACAATAATATATTTCTAGAATACAAAATTTACAATATAAGAAAAATATAAGAAAACATAGAAATTTATAGATTTTTTTTATGGAAATGAAGTGAGAATTGAAATGCAAATATGCCTGAAAGTGTTGTATAATAAAGTAATATAATATAAAAGTAAATATAATATAATATAAAAGTAAATATAATATAATATAATATAATATAATATAATATAATATAATATAATTATGGAATAATGACAAAAGCAGGGAGTTTTTTTTTCCTTGCACCATTTGTTTGTTTTTACTGTAAATAAAAAGTACATTTGGCATAAATTAAATCTTTAATTTAAGATTTTTTTCCCCATTTTTTTCCCCAAGCAAACAAGAATCAGACAAATAACATTTAATTTATTGAAACAGACATTTCAAAAGAATCAGCTTGAAAAAAAATGGTTGCAAACGCAAAAAAAAAAAAAAAGGGAAAACACAAGCACTGGCTGTCTGGTAAAAAAGCCTTGGTCTTAGTTGGGGGGAAAAGCACAAGAGGAGAGCAGGATTTCAGTTTTAGGCTGTAATCGTGACTCAGAGATTGTATCTAATTGAATTTAGAACCTTATTGAATCTGGTCATTAAACAGACTAAATGAGTCGAATTGTGCTGGTTAGTTTTGCACGTTGTCTGCAGTTCCTTCTCAAGCTGTCGATGATTGTAAACAACTGTTCATATGAATGAATGGAGAGAGATTCAGACAGAGTACAATGATTATTTTGCACCGAGGCTTTTTTTTCTTTTCTTTTCTTTTCTTTTTTCGGAGAAAGTTCACTCAACACTCCACTGTTTCTGGAGGGCAGGGTTGTGATGGTGTGCACGTCCCAGAGCCTGTGTATTTTGGTTCATGCTTGTGCTTGCCTCCCTCGGTGCCTGTGGGGCCCACTCCGCTGTGTGTTGAATGTCAACATGTGCGGCAAAAATATGTTTCCCAGTATCAAAGGCATCCAAGGTCATTGAGGGATTAGCAAAAAAAGCCTTTTGACAGAGAGTGCCATAACTAGGCCTTACTGTGACTTTCGCTGCATTCTCATAGGGACGAGGGTTGAACAGGAATTAAAGGCGTATAGTTATTTGTTATAGAGTGTCTGGTAAGGCACTATGGTGTGCCGTAGGTGCCGAAAACAGGATGGGTGAGTGCTTCAGTGGGGTTTTTGTTTTTGGAAATCCTTTCTGGGAATCTCTCTCTCTCAAGCCCACACACACACACACACACACACACACACACACACACACACACACACACACACACACACACACACACACACATATACAAATTCATTCTATCCAATGTGAATGCACCTGTTATAATAACACCCATTACGTCAAACAGAATTTAAAGCGTAAGACTTTAAAGTTTACTAAGTTCACCCTTTGAACACAGCAGCGTCAGTCCCACCATCCTGAGCGTTGTTTCCTGCTCCACCCTGATTGGCTCATTATTTGAGTGTTCAGTAGGGAAAAAAAAAAAGGGAACATGACTGTGTGTTTCCAAGTCCCTCCAGAATCCTGGCTGTGTGCACATTTGCCCATTTTAATATAAACCACATTGTTCCACTTTGCCACTCTATAACTCTTCCCAGGAAAGAGAATTAGCGGGACGTTTCGGTCACTGATTACTTTTTAATACCTGTAGAAAGGTTCGCCACAGGCACTAGGGGAGGGGGTTGTTAGGGGAGGCATGTGTAAATCTTATGGTCCCAGGAATAAATTGAAAAATAAATAGATAGATAGATAAATAAATAAATAATCCCTGCTTTCCCTTAGCGTTTGTGGTTTCCTGAAGTTCTCCCTGCAGATCTTAACAAAGTGAAGTTGATGTTTCTATTAGGTGAGGAGCCTCTGGAGAACTCCAGAGGAAATCACTTTCATAATGTCATCCGAGCCGGTGAATTGGGTCTCCATTCATGGAAGTAATTGATATGACATTTGTTTTCTGTAGTCAGCGCTCTCCTCGTAGTGCGGAGCTGGAATGCCGAACGGTTCGAGCGAGCGAGTGTCAAGGAAATGGACACCTTATATTGATTGTTAAAACAGCACGAATCTAGAAATGCATTCAAAATATCAAACAATATCTTACAACACAAGTTGAGACATAAAAGCTGAGCACAACAGTACAGATTCATTTTTTTCTTTTTGCAGATGGACGACCACAGTGGGAGGTGGAAGCCAAGGTCATTCGTGAAAAGAGTCAAGGAGTGAGTGAAATAACGCTTCCTGTATAGTCCTGTGCAAAAGTCTTAAGCCAAACTTCAATTTCTTTATATTAAATTAAATTATGTAGATTGTATTTAAGAAATGAGATCAAATGTTTTATTGTGACAGAGTACCTAAATAAACGTTCCTTAAAATATTGGGCAACCTCATTTTCCCTCTCATCTGTTCCAACCACGGTCTGATCATCTGTCATCATCAGCACCTGTTTCTCACAGATGTTTTTTATGCTTATGATTCATAGATCACTGTGTGGCGTAAAAAACCAAAAACATTCCCCTGAAACTGCCCAGGTACAGGAACTGTAAAAAAAAAAAAAAAAAAAACTTGACATAAAACTTGCCGAAGATGAAAGCCCTTCAGGAAGCCTGGAGAACTATTTCTCAAGACTATATTAAAAATAAAATACAACCAATTTTGGCTCTTTGAAAGCAAATTATAAAGAAATAAGGAGGTGGCTCAAGAATTTTGCAATGCTCAAATAAATAAATCTGAATAATGAATAAGGATGAAAATCAGTAATGGTTGAGATAGCAGGACAAAATTTTTTCTCAGGAGGACAAAAAAAGGAAACGATCAACCAGGGCGTAGTGATACGCAATCAAAATTTTTTGTGTGAAACACTGTTGGCCAATACACAGTATTGGTGCTGATTTTCTTTTTTTATGTTATACATACAGTATAATACAGAAAGTGTGTGTTCAATGTCGAAGTGACCAATCTTGCTTTCCTAAAAATTTCAAATTGTTAACTTCAGCTGTTTTGGAGAAATTATGATATATGTGCCCCAAAAATTATATTATACTATATGGCCATTTTTTTTGTTATACTGTCTCGCTTCAAACAATAATAATTTATAATGCAAATTGTTCATATTTCTTTGGGTATTGATACTAAATTTGGTGTAAGCATTCTATAAACCTATAAAATTGTTGCTTAAATCGTTTTTTTGCAAAAGCGTAAAAAGCAAAAAATCTGTAGTGTCCGTAACCGTGTCAAATTCATGTTGCAATATCTTAACAAGTTAGCATTTTGGAATAATACACTTTTTCAAATTTATGTGAAATCTTCATCTGAATGACAATTAAGATCATTGAAAGATTCGAAATCCAAAAAGTTACGAACACTACAGTACATAAAAGGGCATGAAATTGTATTTAACAAATGTGTTTCTTTTTATCTGATAAAAATATAAATGTGTATGCATGAGAAAAAAAAAACATGGATCCGGAGATGAGAAGCATTACTTGTTGTTATATGATCCTTTTTTGAAAATGAATTTTTTCACCTAGGTGAGATGCACCAATACCATGTTTTGATCGTGTGCAAATAAACACAACTAAGACTTTTTTTTTTTCTTTTTTTTTTTTTCTGTGTTTAGTCAAGCATTGTAGTAGACGTTCCACCGTACCACAGCAAGAGTATCACGTCCGCAGCGCAGGTGCAGTTCTACGTGTGTAATGGGAAGCGGAAAAGGAGCCAATCACAACGATTCACCTACCTGTCAAGTACGTCTCTCACACACACACACACACACACACACACACACACACGTTCTCCCGGCTGTTATTACACTAGCACTTTCAAGTTCTGAAATGGAGTGAATTAAATTCTTCTAAAATATTTGATCCTAATATGAAAATCTTAACGTAGTACAAATAAACAGGTCAAAAAAGAATCTGATAACGCATCTTTTCTTTAACGTGTACCATGTTGCGACTTAGCTCAGGCTGGTGTTGCGAGTGTCTCCCTCTTGCATCTTGGTGTGTGGTTTGTTTGGAGGGTTTCTCCAGCTAACCGTCATGCACCTGTTAACCACGCAACATATTAAAACAAGCTTTTAGAACAATTCATGGAGTCTCAGTCTATACGTTGTGACATTTTACATGCAAATAAAGCATTGTAAAATTATTACAGTTAAGTCTTCATCATAATTATTCTCTATTCTGTATTTGTTTATTTATTTTGTTTTAGTTTTTGTTAATGGTATGACACTTGGATATTAGAAGGGTGCAGTGCTCAGTTCACAGAATGAAGGGTTTTTGAGGTCCTGTCTGCACGCGAGTGTACGCCGGCAGTATATCGCTTTGTTATTATTTTCCCAAGCTGACTCAAACCGAAAAACAGCGTTGGCGTAATTTAATCACACGTGAGCTTTTTTCTTTCTCCTTGTCGCACACTATTCTAACCTAACCATGCACCACAGGAGAGAGAGCGAGCGACAGATAAAGAAAGAAAGTGAGAGAGGCCCAGCCTCCCGCCTACTCCCCCTGTTCCACAAACCACCCACTCGAAAGCAGACTTCCTGTTTTCCACACTAACCTGCCTTGCCACAGCCAATCAGGTACCAGCTTTAGGTAGTAAAACTCAGACTGAGCCGTGGCGGCTTGTCGTCATGGCATCAGCAAGCTTCGGTTAGGGGTTGGGGGGGGATAGGCCTATCTAGGTAAAGAGGCTTTAGGGTGATGCAAAAAGTGGGCTTAGTGCAGACAAATGCACACACACACACACATGCATTTTTTCGTAAGCATAGTGAACGTGTATGCCAGTGATCCATGTTACAGGCTTTCAGCGTTAGAGAGGCAGTAAACTGGATTTGTACTCCTATTTGGAGCATGGCTATAGGGCAGAGAGCCCAGTGCCTCTTTCGAACCTGACACTAGTTTATGTGGCACTCAAAACAGGCACCATATGCTCTCTCAGAGCGGGCCCTGGGTAAAAATATCCCCCCGCACGAGGATGAAGAAAACGCCAGATTGGAAAATGGGTTACTGATCACTATGTGGCATCTGTTTTTTGGGACGGCTTGTCTGCATATGGACCAGCGTTGGACTTCATGACTACGGCAACCAGCTTGTTCTGTGCTTTATATTGCCATATATTTTTATATATATTTACCATAAAATAAACTAATTAAAATAAGTAGCGGTTTAGTCAACTATATGTATTTCTCTCTCACTCTCTGTCTTTCTCTGTCTCTTCAGTCCTGGTTAAACAGGAGCACCGAGATGATCTGGACCCCCCAGCTGTTCCGGCCATGCCCCATGCACATCCTGTCGGCCTGGTCCGTTCTCCGGTCCTGCCATCCCCGGACCACTCTCATTCACAGGATGGGCTTGTGCCAGGCTCCCCACATGGCCTGGCACCTTCTCTGCACCCACTCCAGCCACCCTGTGCATCTCTTCACTCACCTACCTTCTCTCACCTGCCTCACCTCCAGGCCCGAGGTCTTCACCCACCTCCTGAATGCCAGATGCCTTTCCACCCAGGCAATGTGCCCCCGTCTAGGCCGACGTACTCCCCTCTCCAGCACAACCTACCCTTCAACGGCCAAGCGAGTCTACCAGGAGCTAGCCCCCAGGCCTACGAGCGTGTGCCCTTTCAGCCTGAACCACCTGGATGCCACCCTTTGGGAATGGGCATGATCTATGGCTCGCCAGTTTCAGCTCCTGCCTCTGGAACCGGCCCGTCAAGCCCTAGCCACTCTTCTTCTCAACTTCACTCTCTGGGCTATCACTGTGCCACCCCAGCTCACGTGACCTCACCCACCCACTCCATCACTCAACCCGGACTGCAGCTTCAGCGCTCGCTCGGCTACCATCCAGTCGGACAACGTTCGGCCTCGTGCCCAACGCCTTCTAACGCCCCTGCCCGAATGATACCCCTGCCCCATTCAGGTCCATCCTCTCCTCAGCTGCACTCACTGCCCTACCAGTCACCCACCTCGTCTTCTCCTGCCAGCAGCCCTTTGGGTGCCCAGCCCTCACCCCAGGCCAGCAGTCCTGTCATGACAGGGATTCCAACTCCAGGACCCATGGTGCATCCGCTGGCACAACAGCAAGCCCCGTTTACCAGCGAAGGAGAGAGGCTTAACATCAAACAGGAACCAGAGGACCGAGAGCCCACGTTCCGCTCTATAGGCCTGCAGGATATTACACTGGATGATGGTGAGTGCTGATCCTTTATCATTTTGCATCTTTCAATAAGAGTTTCTTTCTTTCGTTTAGTGCAGGGGTGTTAAACTTATGGGAACAGCTTGAAAAAAGGTTTCAATTCGATCCCAAGAAAATCTGCAATGAAGTTGTAATAAGACAAAACTAGTTTTTTAGAAAGTTTTTTTTCTGCATTAAGAATATACTGTGTTTATACATTTAAGAGAAGTTACATCTAATAAATTATATATTTTTCGTCCAGTCCACTTTGGCCTAAGTGTAATGTGGTTTATTTCCCAAAACTGGCCTAATTTATGCTCAGTGATCTCTTCCTTTCTTTGTCCATATTTGTCTCTGTTTTATGGACTTGTCTATGTGACCCCGGGATCAGCACTAGCTCCATGCAGAGAGATTGTATTTCCCTTCAGCGTAATGCGATTAACCGATAATTTGCTGTAATATAAACTTGCTTTATTCTGTCAGTAGCCCCACATCAGTTGCTGATATGTGTTAATTCATCTTAGCCAGCGAACGCAGAAGGAAATAGCGTAGGCTAATTCCTGACTCCTTCATAAACTGGACATTGATGGGAACCGAAATATGATTGACAGTCTTGGTAATGAAATCTCTGTGCGTGTGCGTGACCGCTCGTGCTCGTGTGTTGTGTACGAGTCCCTAAGGCTCTTGTAGACCAGCTGGTCAGTAAATTCCTAATGCAATAAACAATCTCAGTAACAAGCGCTATCATTCATAGCTAATCCTCATTAGCGTTATTATGAGACTTATTAGAGCAGGCGTTTAGCTTCTCCGGGAGGACGCGGGAAGAAACGGGGAGCGTTTTCCAGTTCTTTGTAGCTGTAAGCCTCATCTAAGGTTGTGTGGTTTGTTGGTGAATTGCGTAATGTAAATGCGCTAGCGCTAAACGGACCGCGTGTTACCTTTTTTCTTATGAACATATTCTCATATAATATGAGAGTTAAAGAAAGATTTATAACTTAAACTTCTTAAAAATTCATTTGTTGTTTATTATTCTTATCTTATACCAAGCATGTTTCATGAAGAAATGTTCAGTTAGAAATCGTTATGTTAAAGAGAAACCCGTCCAACGAGAATCAGACAATGGGCATGGCCTAAATGTGTGTGCACGTGTGTTATTATTCACAACACGCCAGCGAAGGAGCTACCATAGCGAAGTAGTAACTATATGATTTACATGTTCACACTTCAAGTCAGACTTTTTCTCAGCAGCTGTTTCAGTCATCATGTTTCTGTAGATTTTGCTTTAAATATTCTGATTAATATGTTTGTGCAACATCTCCCTATTGGTGCCAGAATTTTTAGACACTTAGGGCAGGAGGAAAAAAGGAAGGAAGAAAGAAAGAAACAAAGGTGGGAAGGAAGAAAGGAAAAAGAACAGAAGAAAAACAGGAAAAAAGAAAAATAACAGAGGAAAGATGGAAGGAAGGAAGCAAAAATGGAAGAAAAAAGAAGAATGATGGAAACACGAAAAAAGGAACGAGGGAGAGAGATAAGGAAGAAAGAAGCAATGAAAGAAAGATCAAAAGAATGAGCGAGTTAGAAAGATGAAAGGAAGGAATTTAAGAAAGATGAAAGAAAGAAAAAGTGGAAAGAACAATCAAAGATTTAATTCATAAGCATGGATTAACCTTTTATATATTAACAACTTTATGCAAATACACTCACTGTCCACTTTATTAAGAACACCTCTGCATTCATGCAGGCAACCAATCATGTTGCAGCAGCACATATGCAAAAAAAACATTCAGAAAACAGCTTCACATTAAACCTGAGAATTGGGGAAAAGTGCGATCTCTATGTCTTTACCTGTGGTCTGGTTGTTAACTGATTTGCCCAATTTTCTCTGATTTCTCTTATCAACCAGGACATCAGCACGATCTGAAATACTCATACCAGGCTTTCTGGCACCAACATCCGTGCCATGACCAAAGTCACAGAGAGATCACGCTTTTTATCATGTATATTTAGGATTTTGCATTGGGCTTGCTGCTTTATGATTGGCTGATTTAGAGAAGTACTGGACATGAATGTGCAGGTCCATCAGTACTGATGAATTTTTAAAAACCAGAATGTAAACGAGTGACATTATGCTTATTTTTATACTACTGGTAGAGTTACAAATGTTGACACAAGTTGTAACTAATTCCCTTGTAATTATAATACTAAAATAATAACTATTACATTTGTAGTGTCATTAAAAATAATTATTAAATCGTTAAGCTCTACCGTATTAGTCACAACCCCCACATGGAGAAGCCAGATGAAGTTTTGTGCAGCTTTCTGGAGGCACTCCATCACCTCCCACCCACCCCCCCCCCCCCTCCATCTTTAGGCACAGGCCCAGGCACACACATAAACACTGAGACTGTTAGCTATAAATAGCGTTGTGTAGATTTCTGTCCATGTAACGCTTTTTCTGAAGCTGTCCTGTGATCTGTTTCGACTTTAAGGAGGTCAGAGCGGCTCTGAAAATAGACCACAGCTCCAATCAGTGAGCAAATTCGCCGTATCAGTCTCTCTCTCTCTCTCACTCGCTCTTTCTCTCTGTTTGTTTCTCTCGCTCTCTCATGTATGTCTCCTTTTCTATTTTTCTTCTTCCTCGACTTCCCCGACCACCTGCGTCTCTCATAGCCTTTGCAATTACATAGCCTCTCTCTCTCTCTCTCTCTCTCTCTCTCTTCTCTTTCTCTCTCTTTTCTCTCTCTCTCTCTCTCTCTCTCTCTCCTCTTTCTCTCTCCTTCCCATGTCATGAATCACTGTTTTACGGTTGTAACCACTGACGCATTTGTGACTTTCGGTAGGGTAACACAAAGACTTTTTATATTATTCAGATAGACTACTGGTTGTGTTCTTAATCAGACTTTTCCCCTGCTTAAATGATCTTTACCACTTCTACTTTATTCATCACATTTTACTAGAACAGTGCTGCTAAAGCAGGCTTTTCAGCCTTGTATGGTCTACCCATTTACTCGGTCATAACACAACTAAGAGCACAAAATACCTGGTTTTGGTGTTTTTTTTTAAGAAGGAAGAGGGCAGAAATAGAGACAGTAAGGGGCCCAGGAAACAGACTGCGGCACAGTGCACTAGGGGGGGATTAATTTTGGTTGGGGTTGATTTAAAAAATATATTTTTTTTGTACATGATTAAAGCCTATTCCAATTAGAGCAGCCGTTCCCAAACTTACCAAGGCTCCAGCTCCATTTCACTCCGATCAACACGCCAGGCTGTGATGAAGAATATCTCGATTTTATTTTTTTATTTTTTCATTATTTCTGGTTACTTTTTAAATGTAAATGCCGAATCAGAAATATTTTTCGGAAAGTTTAAACCTAATTACAAAATCGATCATTAAAAACATTTATTTGTTTGTTATAAGACAAAGGTCTCGTCGCAACCTGCAGTAACCTTAAGGCCCACTAGGGGGCTTTAGCAAAAAACTTCAGGAAACAATGTTTTTGAGATCATTTTTTTTGACATTATGTATGACAGTATAACATTATTTTGTTTATTGGAGAGAAAAAATCATCTCGAGAAAGAAACCACAAAATTGACGTCCTTTCTAAATACCAGTCAGATACCAATACCAATATAGATACAAGCCATGTTGTCATTTGTGTTGTAGCGTGGTTTGGTCACACTGGTTTGGTGTTTCCTCATGAAGAAACAAAAACCTGAAAAGTCGTCCATCCTGAAGACATTCTTGTCTCATTCCTGAAAGAAATTTGTCAAAATTCCTGAAAGAAATATAATAGTAATCTATTTTTTTAACAAGATCCCTCTAAGCCACGCCTCCCAAAACAAGCCAGGTGGAGGCACTATTCTCACTATTACTGAGAAAATTGAATCGTCTTATTAAAACCCCCAGGCAATACAAAAATAGAGGAAGGACAAAAAGCACAGAATGTTTCGCTCTCTCACTTTTTTTTTTTTTTTTGCACACACACACTGGATATCCATCTGAGAGTCTAAAAATGACTAAAAAGTGAATTTTACATAATAGGTCACCTTTAAAGTGTTTGACACCTTTAGAATATTTTTGACTTCTGTGACGCTTTGGCTCTGGAGACTCCATCATCACAAGCATGTCCTTCCAGAGATTTCTAAATGTACAGTATATATATATATCTACTATACCTAGTGTTTTAGTTTCGCTGATATTTTCTTTGCTGTCTTCGCTCTGAAGCTTGATGTGCACTGCAGTGATACTGTAAGTGTCGGTGTACCGGTTCTCCAGCACCGTGTTGATGGAACATGTGGAGATAATCTCTTCCCTGTAGTATGATGGCATGAGTGTGTGCCAGCTCACACTGCCACAGAGTCTGCACTGGCTCATGTACCGTAAGACGGAGGAGT
>JAAGKR010006247.1:0-17500 GCA_011419295.1 Clarias macrocephalus | reverse complement strand
TATTGTGTTCAATCATATACGTTTACAATGTATATATAAACTATATAGAGTATTGTGGAATGAGAATTTTTTAAATTATTATTAGTTTATTACGGCAAATATATACTGCATACTTTATACATAGATATTATACAATCTATACCTTATCACTCAAGGGGCGTTCGAGTCAAACCGGGACTTTTCATCATGCAGAAAACTCCCTTTATTTCTCTATATAATCCCCTGCTACACTAGTGTTTCACTACAGCTTTGATTCCATTTCCCAGTACACCAGAGCCATGATAGTGAGTCACATCTGAAACGCCGGCCTCCCAGGAACTCCTTTAATGGTCCAGACATGTAGATATGGCTTGGAGCGAGGTCAGGACTGTACGGCATAGACATAGACGGATGCGTCTCTTATGGAAATAGGTCATCTGTCGACTTTCACGGATCTGATGTTCTACTGCTGCGGTGTCCAAGCCGCCTCGCACGGGATCGTCATTCATAGCAATACAGCCTTCTTTAAAAAGTTTGCACCGTTCAGATGTTTTACTGCGGCTAAGAATCTCACCGCTGTACCGTCCTCAAAGTCTTGTAAATGTCAATCATTTTTTACACATTCATTCAGCAGAAATTTGATCTTACTTGAATAACCCTCGTAAAAAGATCACTTCACAATTAAATTTTTTTATTCGAACATTAAAAAAAAAAATCCTCATGTCCTGTTCATCACTGCGGACTTCTTGCAATGTCTGGTGATTTACTTGAAATCAAACCTTGTAGCCAAAAACAGCAGCAGATAGGGAAATCACCTTCCCACTCGCTTTATACGCAAGAACAGTTACACTTTCAGTGAGACTCTTTCTTTCAAGATGTTATTATTTTTTAACCAGTGTTGAATCCTATAAATAAATCACATCTTTTTGTGACTCTGAGTTGCTCACATGCTCCCTTTTATTTATTTATTAATTATATTATATATATATAAAAGCTTTGGCTTTCCTTTACCTCACACACACGCGCGCGCACAGTAGGCCGTGTCTGTAGATAGTCGCTACTATTAGTCAGGGTTTAACACTGTACAGTGGATGCATACATGAGGCATCATAGCATTTGTAGCCCTACATCAAGAATGAAAGATTCACTAATACAAATCAAGAAATGGAAATCCAGGGCCTGGGGTTAAACTCGGGTCATTAATAACCAACTATCAAATGTTTAGCAGTTTTTCCAAACAGCGTGACGGGAAGTGCTCTAAGAATGTGACATTGTGCTCGTGTTTATATTCTGAAAAAAAAAATCATTAGATTTATATATAATATTTCCCATCATTACATTTTCTATAAACAATTATACAACAAATATACAAATTTTTTTCATGAATTAATTTTTATATTCTATTTTAAGCTTGGATTTGTCTGCTTCTTCTATTTTTAGATCATTTCCCTTATTTCTAAGACATAAATGAACAAGACAACTTGAAGACTATAGAGATTAAATATCATAAATTAACCCACATCCCACCTACATTTTTCGCCAAGATATTTAAGATGTCAGCGATGCACCCTTAGCAGGAAACCAATGCAGATTTGTTTTGCTCTGATACCGTGGACGCTGTACGTCTCTATATAATCACGCAGGTTTACATTCAAGCAGAAATTTTATGCAAAACCAAGCTCATGTAAAAATCTGCTGATTTGTGAACAAGCGTTGGCTGGACGCTTAGTTGGCTTAATAAAATGGCAAAAGAATCAAAATGAGCTTCACACTATGACTCCTCGAATGAATCACTTGTCCTTGGTGGCTTTATTATCATATTTAATGATATGCTACTTGGTGAGTCTCGAGCTGTGACACAGGGACTGGGGTGAAGCCAGGGGTCGTGTACCGCCTGTAGGGGGGGTGATTCACTTCCTGGACCATGACATGGGAAATCCACTGATGAATCAGTGACCCAAGACACCACTGTACAACCTGCAGGTTCTTCCATGATGAACAAACATTCTTCTCTGTCTGTTTCTCTCATTTGCATTTAACCCTATTTTTTATTTTATATTATTTTGCTCATGCAGTATTTTTTATACACCACGGTATATGATATCGAGGTATATACTGCTGTGTTACGCTCTCATAGGAACGGCTTCTATACTTCAGCATGAATCGAGTACATGGTAATGTTAATGTGGTGTATATTTTAATAAAGTGGTGTAGGGTACAGTGCATAATTATATCTTTTAATTACTTAGCGTTTACATGATTCTTAAAGATATTTCTAAAATACCTAATATGTTGAACAGTACATATAAACAATATATATATATATATATATATATATATATATATATATATATATATATATATATAATTTTTTTAAATAAACAACGATGCATATTTTTTAAGTAAAATACTCAGAATAAATGTATAAAAGAAAAAGTAATAAAATTAATACAAAGTAAATGCAAAAGGTTTAACACTCCGAAGAGTGATTGCATCAGCTGCTTCCAGTCAAAAAAATAATTAATTAAATAAAAATAAATAATTTCATTAAAAAATAATAATATATTTTATATTATTTCTATTATTTTTATTTATTTTTGTTTTTTTATTATACATTTTTTTTTTTTTTTTTGTATTTTTTTTTTTGTATTATGTAAAGAATTATGCCACAATATTCATTATTAGGTAGATATTATTATTATTATTATTATTATTATTATTATTATTATTATTATTATTACTTTCTTCTTTTTTCTTTTTTTTACTTTTTTTTCTTATTATTTTTTCTTTTTTCTTTTTTCTTATTATTTTTTTTAATCGTCCAGGCCTACAGTACCTACTTGTTTCATGCAAAAAAAGGGGGGGGTACCTTTCTGTCTTTATTGTCTTACTTAAACTTTGAAGCTGTGTTCAATGAGAACAATTAAATGATTAATAATAAAAATTTTACATTTACGTAACATTTAACCATTTTAACATTGTATTAATCGAGAGGTACAGCGCCACCGATGGGAGTCAGTCAATATTAACACTGAAATTTATTTAAATTCTTGACATTTGAGCCAAGCATTACGGTTAACCCTTATTAGTCATAAATTCCCCCTTCTCACCCTCCTCAGACTGTGCCACATGGTTGTAGCCCTGAAGAAGCCATCTTAGTGGTCAGCCCTGCTCATCCGCTGTGTCACTCAGCCTTTCGCAGCCAATGTCGTCTCACATACAGCCACTGATTCACATCCAGAGCGGCCCTTGTGTCGGTTTATCATTTATCGCCTGCTTACTAGTTTCAGGTTGGCAGTTGTATGTATATAGAGTGTGTTCTGTGTTACTGTATGTATTTGCAAATTAGGGGTGTCCCCCTACAGTCCTGCAAAGAGGATCTCCTCTTTCTGAGAGTGACTTCTAACTGGGTGGTATGTGTGTGAGAAGTTTTAGATGAATCATGCTTTCTTACATGTGGGGAAAGCGAATGCCGAAATGTGTTCTGACATCCTTCAGCGCAGCAGCAGAACACCAACTTCCCGTATTCGACTGAGTCACACAAATGTGCAGCCTGTGTGTCCTCGATGTAATATTTATAACGGTGCACTCGAAGCGACATCTAAACAATATGACTCGCAGCGTGTATATCTTTGGTATCAGAAACAGGCTACTGGACCATTTTAGCCTTTTTTAGTTCCACACAAGGAGAGGAGCACTCGACAGTTTTGACCTTCTGGAGACATTTGCCTGGTCCTCATAAACAGACGAATGCTTTGCTTTTAGTAACTGAGGCTAAGGTTAGGGTTAGATTTAGCTGTATCAGTAATGTGGGTTGATGGTCCTCACAGGGACGAGAAGAAATGGAAAATAAGTCGGAGATTGCATTTGCCAAGAAATTGTAATTTCCTTTTTCTTAAAGAGAAGAAAAAAAAAACTTTCCAACTTTGACCTATCAACATATGTAGAAGCTTGAATAGTTCTCTGAACTATTCTCTACACATTGTAGTTTTCTACACATTGAGTCCCTCCAATTTAATTTTTCAAAGAATCTTAAGAATCAGTTATCAAAGGAAACAAAAATTCAAATGTAGCCTCTTACTTTGATCCTCCAGGGTGGCAGATTTATATTTAAGTACCAGATGGAGGCAATGCCACACCGGTTCACAATAAAACTTCTTCTCCCCTCAAATGTTTTAACATCTTAAGTACTTTTTTAAAGATGTTTTTTATTTAATTTTTTATAAATCCTACATAATTGAATATTTTTTTTACATTTTCAGTCATTATGACTTGAACATAATTTTTATAATATAAATGTGAATAATTATAAAATTTACCACTATTACCACTACTACTACTACTACTACTACTAATAATAATAATAATAATAATAATAATAATAATAATAATTTCAGAAATTGATCATGTATAGTAGGTAGCTGCTAAGGGTTTTTGCTTTATGCTAAGCTTTCCTTTTTTTTCCCTAGTTGTCATTATTTCCTTCACTTTTTCACTCTCTGTGATTATAATTTCCACGTTAACACTACTGTATGTGATAAACCTAAGTAAGTTAATAATTACAGAATTCAAATGATCCACATTTACTAATTAATACCCCAAATTAAATTCACAGATTTAAGGTCTTTTTAATGTAAAGAAATCACCATTATTTCATATCTTAACTTGGTAACAATAAAAACGAATTATATATATCATTATATTATATCTTGTTTTGTTTTTTTTTATGTTGGAAGTGGAAGCAATCTGACAATCATTTATTTTTACAGAATAATTAAATATCAAGTACTAAAGTAAAGTTTCATATAATAAAGTATCATATTAGGTAATATTGTTAAATATAATAATGTATAATACAAAATTATAAAATAATATTGAGTCTAGTCACTATGTGCAGTAGCGTGAAAGCAAAAGCTATAAGGCTACGGCATTTTTTAATGACCAAAGGTGGATGTTAATGTTAAAGTTGATTTAGATCATTTTATTACTGAATCTTGTCATTTCTTGTGGTCTTGACCCACCCTCATTTCTTCATATTTTGTTTCCAAAGAGCTGGACTTCCCTGTATTTTTAATGCAGTCTTTAGGAAGAGTCATGGACCTTCTGGCTCTCACTTTCAGTGCAGTCCCTAATTAATCAGTTTCAGAGGAATGTTTTTTAATCGTTAAGCACCACAGTGACCTATGAATCATTCAAGCGTAAACAAAACATCGAACTTAAGACACGAACCAGTGAGAAACAGGTGCAGATGATGATGAGCGATGATCAGGACGGTGATCAGTATACTGGTGAATGCTGAGTGGTTGGACCAGACGAGAGGGGAAATGAGGTCGGCACATTGCAACCTGTCGCAGTAAAACATTTGTTTCCATTTCTTTAATTTAATCTGCATGCTGCTTAATATGAAGAAACGAGGGATGGCTCAAGACTTTTGCACAGTGCCATATCTATAGAAATGTATTTTATGTATGTAATTTTGATTGTGTCTTTGATAAAAGTGTTGCATATAGCTGATGCGTATATTAGGATGGAGGTTTATGTGATGAGTTTAGGGTAAAATATATATCAGTCGAAACATTGTGTACTGTTATTTCTTGTGTTCAATACTCTGTCTATGAATTTGAGGATGCTGTACTCTCCCATGGACTGCAGCGTTATTGCACCCACTCATGTAGACCTAAAATCCCTGCGTGTGGTTAGTACATCTCCCACACCCTGCTCTCAACTCCCACAGCTCTGAAAGTGCTGAGTTGCCTACATGCACGCCATTCCTTTTGCTTAGGTGTAGAGAGAGAGAGAGAGAGAGAGATGAGGTGTATGCAGCAGTGTGTGTGTGTGTGTGTGTGTGTGTGTGTGTGTGTGTGTGTGTGTGTGTGTGTTTAGGAGACAGATAAACATTCAGCAGAAGTATTGACGGCTCGTCCCACTGCAGGCCTGTACGTGTGAGAAGCTTTTTTACAAGAGGAAGAGACGCACGCCTACACGAACAGGATGATCTGAGGCAGCGGCCCGGCATTTTTTAAGAAGTCGCTAACCTCGACAAAAAAAAAAAAAAAAAAACCAGGGGGTGGGGGAGATAACACCCACCAACAATACGATGAAAGTCTAAATAACAACACATCCTGTACATCTGAACACAACTAAATTAAGCTAACTTTGACATTTAGAGGGTTTTTTTTTTTTTGAGATTGCAGGGTGAAGACAAGGTGTTCGATCGCTCTCTCTTTCGGGAAACAGAAGTATAAGATTAAACCTGCAGCTTTCCTCTAAACGCATCCCTTCCTCCATCCTACTTATTTGTAAAGTCTCTTGAGTATTTCATAAATTTTCCAAAACCAGAGGAAAGGACCACTAGTCTATCCTGTAATCTTTTCTAATTTAATACAGTTTAATTACATGATAATCTAGATAACATGAGTTTAAATTTTACTCTTAGATCTTACAAAATTGCATAGTATTTAGCACATTGCTGTGTGATTAATACAGTTTACTCAACCTGATGGATCTGTTTTCATTTAAGAATCAATTAAAACATTTTAAATTATTTGCCTTTTTTTTAACCAACAAATTATTTACAAACGATTAATTCAGAACCTGAATTTTTTTTTTTTTTTTTTTTTTTTTTTTAGAAAATAGATCTTGCTTGCATCTTCCACATATACTCACATTTTGCATGCTTCTTCTTTTAAGTTTATATGTGGTTAGTGCATTAACCGCCATCTACTGGACTGGAGTGTGCAGCACATGATTGGCGGGAAATTTTTTTTTTTTTTCATTTTTTAGAAGACATAATATTTAAATAACCAGCATTTTAATGTTTATTTTATACTTTTAATAGTTTTTAATATAATAATAAGCTATAGACAGTAAACATTAATGCTATTGAATCAATTTTCTTTTTTTTATTATAAATAAATAACATTTAAAAAATCACAATGTTTAAAAAAATTTAATTAGAATTTTCTTTTCCCCACTTTAACAATGAGAATCTGACCTACTGGACAGTAGAGATAACATGATCAAATTCACAAATTGGCTTATAAACATTTCCTTTGTCGTTCATTATTTTCAAAATACTAAAGACTTTATTTTTGCTTTTGAATTAAAAAATATATATTCTCAGTGTTCTCAGAAGTCCACTGTATTATTAGCATAATTCTGTCACAATTTCCCAAAGCAATTTTAAAACACTTATTTTACTTTTAAATATTGATTTCAGATCTTTTTAAGAGTTTATCATATCATCATAATCATAAAGATGCAGTATTTTTCAGCCGAATTTTTGTAGCTAAGTCTTTGGTCTTGAGGGGCAGGACAGGTCTGAGAGCACATGGACTAGCTGTGGCCACCGAGTCTAACCAGCTTAAAAGTTAGTGCACTTTGTTTTAATCTGTCTGCTGTGGAGAATTGAGCTCTTTATGGAGGAAGTGTTCTTGAGCAGATAAAACGCTGATTGACGGTGTGTCTGTAGTCTTGATAAGACTCCCACTGATCCACCTGCTGTGTCTGAGACAGTGGGGACGTGTGGTGACGTTGGTTGGCCAATAGCATGTGGAGAAGGTTGGCTTGGCCGATCGAACATTTGGAGGAAAGCGGCTCCGGTTTCACTGTAACAATGAGGCCCCGGTATGAGTCCTGCCAAAAAACTGACCCCATGTTGGGGCGTCATGCTGATTTATTTATTTAATATCTGTCATCCAGTCTGCCAAGGTAATTACTCCACTCACTCCAATGCTGCTCGGGATATGGAACATATGTTTTATGGATTTTAAATATACATATATAACGTATATGTGTGTGTCCGTCTTTTGCGATATTCACAGAGTCAAGATGATAGGAAATGAGCTTTGTGTTTGCACTTGCGTGGACGTCTGTGTACATACACCAGATTGTCAAAAGCATGAAACTCATAAATGACTACACGATGTGATTCAATTTGCTATCCTTGACACTCTCACACAAAAATGTGCACATTACAGCTGGACAGTTTGTGGCGAAGCTGCTGCAAACCGCTGAATGGAATAGTTCTGCCTGACTTTCCATTTGCAGCGAGTGCGTCACATACCAAAGTCTCGAGTTTGTTTAGGCTTCTCTTTTCTGCCTCTCTGTCTTTCCGTCTGCTTTTAAGAGTGCGGTATTGGTCTACCGCGCACCACTGGCACATGCGAGAAAGGTTCAGGGCGGCCCAACACTGATCTCTGCTGGTTCAAGTACGACACTGCGCCTACTTGCGACGTGAAGTCTCATCGTTGATGATGCGTTCGACTCCACTTGGTGAGGGAATGTTGGTTAGGGGAATTTCGTACTTCTTCTGTGCGTTACCATGGTAACTGTAAACACCTTGTTTACTTTGAACATTTCACACTAATGAAATAAATTATGAAAAATATATATAATAATATAATGATATATTGAGACAAAAACTGATACATTACTAAACGTACCTTTATTATAATGTATACAATATACATTTATTGATATATTGATTAAATATACAGGTAGATAACGACCTATAACAAATTATTATGTAATATTAATATTACGGGCGGCACAGTGGGGTAGTGATTAGCACTGTGGCCTCGAACCTGCAGGGTCTAGTGTTCGATTCCGGCCTTGAGTCTGTGTGTGTGGCGCATGTTCTCCCTGTGCTTGGTTGGTTTCCTCCCACAGTCCAAAGACATGCAGAGGAGATTAATTGGCGTGCCCATAGTGTGTGTGCGATGGATTGGCACCCTGTCCAGGGTGTATCCCGCCTCGTGCCCTAAGTCTTCCAGGATAGGCTCCAATCCCTCCGACCCTGTACAGAATGAAGCGCTATAGAAGATGAATGATGATGATGAATTATCTTTATTATTACATCGCCCTTGATAATAAGAATTGTGCATTAAATTAATGCCAGGGTCCAATTTTTCTTTCGATTTAGTTTTTTCATCCACATGCTCCATTGAGATGCAGTGACTGTTTGGAAATCTTGTGATGAACCATTGTTCAGTTGTCCCGCACACTGTCCACAGTTCACATTGAGCGATTTCACTCCCAGTGCGCTATTCGCGTGTGTTTACAAATATAGAAAGCATTACTGCTTTCATTTTCATTTATCCTGATATCTCCTACACTTGACTACAGTCACAATGAGGCCCCTTCACACAATCTCACATAATTCTGGTCTTTTTTTATATAAAGGTTTATGATTCAACACAAAAGTTCACAAATCCCATTAAATAATTTAGTTTTTTTAGTTTCTACAAGGAGAAGTCCTGTTCAAACAAATATATTCTTTTTTCTATCATAATTTCTTCACCAGTTTGTAATGAAACATAAAGAACCAGTAATGAAACGTATGCATTGCTTTTAAAAAGGCGACTGATAAGTTTTTTTTTGTAACGTCACACATGTGGAACAAGGACACACAACAAAGTGTGGGGAATGTGACCCAACTCGTCCATTAGTGACACACCATGGGCTTAAAAGCTGCGAATTAACATGAACTATATGCAAAATGTGACCCTCTGTACTCTAATATGCACACATAGGTGACATCATTGGAGTCGGAGAGCGAAACAAAAACTTACATTAAGGGGTCATCAAATGGTGATGTCATTTATTGTGTCTTTTGATATGATAAGAAGTTTTAATATCGTACCGACATGCAACAACTTCTTATATTGCACTTTTCACCCAGATCACGCCGTCCTAATACTCAAGCTGTTTTCTCTCTCTGATTCTACTTTCGTCTGTGTTTTTCTCTCTCCGCTGTAGTGAACGAGATCATCGGCAGAGACATGTCCCAGGCTCCGGGGGTTCACGGATCCTCGAGCGCGCTCGGCCACTCGTAGCCCGGTGCCCGCTGCCCTCGTCCGTCCCGCAGCATGTCTGAGAAAGCTCTGGAGCCCTGAGCCGCAGACCGACACAGCGCTTCCATCCACATGCATCCTTTCAAACGAAACCAGACCCAGCCAGAGAGGATCAGCCAAGCATCAGCATCAGAACAGAACCAAGCAAGGCAGCGTTTAGAACAGTGATGAAGTTATAAAGAAGAATTTGTGGACGAAGGCTTAAGAGATCAAAACAAAAGCATAAGGTGGCTACAAATAATAAATCATAGTTTGAACAGTCCAGCTCTTTTTTTTTTTTTTCTCAGCTTCATCTCTCGCAGTAGTTCTCAGGCGATTTTTCTTCTCAGCCGTTTAGTGAAAAGAGCAATCTATGCAGGCCAATATGAATATGCAATACAAAAAAAATCATTTAAAAAAAAATCCAAATGTAGCATAACATACGTAGATGCTTTTGCTCTGGATTTGGGGTCGGGATTGGATGGAAAACGGAATTCAGGAGCGTTTTTTTTTATTTTTTTATCTGCTGCCTCTTGAATTAAGCAGGTCTCAGCAGCACCCCCTGGAGGACAATCTGCTGACGCGCTAATGATATGCAACATTCCACACTTTTCTAGTGTTTCTCTTTCTTCCCCCATGAACAATCGCCCTCTCTCCTCTTCAGGTTGAACAAATGCCTTATAAGCCTAGCAGCTTGGATTGACTGAAAAAAACAGCTTTTATTAGAGATGTTATATTATTATTATTATTATTATTATTATTATGTTTTTTTTCTATATTTTCTTCTCCATAAAGCTGAATCCTGTGCTGAAGACACAGGTCAGGTTTGCGTGTTTTGCATTTCAAAGTTCTAGTGTGTGACATTTTCGGACGCGATGCACCCGAACACCTTTGAGGAGTGTCTGTAGAGGAAATCGATCCCACTGTAGAACATTCTGTCAGAGTTGAAGTGTTGGAGACAATCTGGCGTCTTGTCAGTGCGGTAGCTGATACTGATACCCGTGTGCCTTTCAAGTGACAATCATGCTCAGATTATAGGACAAAACGCCCACTGATGTTCAATATGGCGGCCATATTGTCATGGTTGGAAATGCTGCTTTCAGACTGTTGTGTTTTTTTTCCCCTCTCCTCCTGCACAGTGATGAAATAGCTAAGCTGTAACCATAATCCTACGTTTATGCTACCAAGCAACAACTTGTCACATTGAGCTACGTTTTAGCGGCAAGGAGATTGACAACTCTGAACAACTCTGTTTTCTGATGTTCTTCAGTTTTTCTTTCACAACTTGACAATTAAGGTGACCGTGTAAAACTGTGGTCTTGTCTTATACAAACTCTCACACTCAATGCTACGAAGGTAAACACACCTGAAAGGAAGTAGTAGCTGGTTAGAGTCCTCGTCTGTAGCTAGTTACATAGTATCATACCACCACCACTACCAGTGGTGGGCAAAGTACACAAATCCTGCACTTAAGTAAAAGTAGCCTAGGTCACATTTTACACAGGTAGAAGTTAAAGTCCTCCATTTACATGTTAACTTGAGTAAAAAGTACAAAAGTACTCACCCTCAAAAATAATGAACTTATGTTAGCTTTTTTCATAGTAAAATAAAAATGTAAAAAATCCCTCTCTCCATCCTCTTCTGATTTCAAACCCTTGTAGCATTTTTACAAGTAAAATGCACTTACTCATAGTTGTCAGCAGGTGGCGAAAATTCCCACTTTAAATACTACACACCACACCATGGAGAAACATAGTGAAGTACAAGTACAAATTTCTTTTAAAATGTACTGGGGCAAAAGTAAAAAGGATCCACTGATTGAACTGTACTTATATGCAGTAATGAAGGAAATGTACTTAATTTCCTTTCACACATGACTGCTTTTTTACTACTACTACAGATTCTCATCAGAAGTTATTAAATCTCTACGCGTTGAAAAAAAAATAGAATGATTAAAAAAAATGTCGACTTGCCACTTGCTAGTGCAAACGTAGTGTAGAAACCTTGTTACGGCTTTTAGCTAATCATCTAACTTTTCTAATAGTAAAGATGAATTTTGTTTGTGTTTTTTGTTGGAATATTGCATTTCTTTTTCTTTTTTTTTCTGCCAGATCATGCTTCTAGGAAAAGGTTTTGCTTAATTTTTTAAAGGCAGTCACATTTCCTCTGCCTTGTGGCCACTTGTCATAGAATTAAAAGCATGTCGAGAGAAAAACACATCAAAAGCACCAAAATTGCATTCTGACAATCATCAGCTCAACGCCGAGAATATAAAGTTCAATATGAACAGTAAGCTATAATTATTATTTTTAAAAATGTTATTACATTTTTTACAGCTAGTTTCACATAGTAAAGTTCTAGATTATAAACAAAGCATTGTAGATTATGTTGACAATGATGGTACGTCCACCCCTGGGAATCAAATAAAATCAGTGTTTGAGGTTAATTATTGAAGCATGACAGGAACGTCTGAAGGAAGTGAAAGATTAAAGGGCAAAGACTTACTTTCGCTTTTGAGACTCGTCTCGAGAAATCGATTTGGAGTGAACATCGGGTGCTTTTTTTCTGTAAGAAATTTTGTGTCGCTGCGTAGTTAACGAGGTTTGATAGAAAAAGAATTTGTATTGGATCCCTGCCTTAAGGGAAAAAAAATGACAGTGATAACTGTTGTGTGTCTTTTTTTCCCCTTTTTTAAGGAGACTTAAGGTACAGTTTTAAGGTACAGTTAGTTTTTTCATGTTTCGGGTCTTCGAGACTTCGTGGTATTAAGAAAAATAAAAACACAAAAAGGACAAAAATTTGAAAAGAAAAATTTATGCACTAAACCTGCCTGTTGCCTTTTAAGAAAAGAAACTATTTAAAAAAAAAAAAAAAAAAACCTTGATGCCTCTAGACGTAAATGCTATAGAGCAGCTTAAGTATAGAACAGTGTATATTAGATTCCTTTCTCTATGTCTGAGATCTGTGTATTTGTGTGTTTGTCTCTAATGTAGATGACTAAAGTGTGTTGGTAAGCTTTTTTTTTAAAGGACAATAATTATAATAAAATAAGAATTCAGCAGAGACAAGGCACACGGTGGCATTTAGGCTATGCAAAGACACACAGCAACATGTCAGCGCAATATTTGGTATCAAAGAAAACCATTCGTTAGCCAGCTCTTGTATATAAATGTGTGAGTGTGTGTGTGTGTGTTTACCCATAGTGACAGTGACATCAATGCCACTATTGGAATATTTAAGTTAAAAAGATCGCCTTAAATTTGTATTCGATACACAGATGTTTGACCGTTTGGGTTTGATTTAGGAATAGCTTTTAAATCTCATCTATAGGAAAAAACGGGAATTTTGGGACAGAAACCTCGAGCTCCCAGCAAGCATCTACTTTTGACCTGTTCTTCAAACCAAAGACCGAACAACGTGTTCCTGTTTTACAGACAGATGACAAAACATAGACTCTAAAACTCTATTTTTGATACTTCGAAGAAGATGGATGTCATTCCGAAAGTTGGGGGAAATTAACTTTTTGTAAAATAAAAGGGAAATACAGGTTTTGCTGCTGTTTACAGAGCCTTGTATTGTCATTTCATGTACATTTTGTATTTTAAACGTTTTGTAATTTGTAAAACTGCAGTGCTTTTTTTTTTTTTTGAAATTATCCAAAGGGAATAAAAGTTGCATTGTAGGTTCTTCTGATGTAGTGTATCAATAAAAAAAACATGAAAACAGAAACTGACTTACTTTTTTTTTAAATCACATGTATTCTACATAAATGAATAAAATTTTTCTCAAGATATTTAATTATTCCTAAAGACAATAGAAAGCCAGTTCTAAAGGCATGAAATAAAGCATTTGTTATTTGAAATAAATATTTCATGAACAATATTAATATTGACAACACATTAAAACCGACAACACATGCTTATTTTCATTTTAACATGCAATTTAAATGATAGACTTTGTTAATATTGCAACAGCAAGATGTGTGTATGCATGTGTGTACACATACACATGCATACACATACTCATATATGCTAATATATACTTATACACACTAATATATACTTATATATGCTAATACATGCTACTATATGCTAATATATACGTATACACACTAATATATACTTATATATGCTAATACATGCTACTATATGCTAATATATACGTATACACACTAATATATTCTTATATATGCGAATACATGCTACTATATGCTAATATATACGTATACACACTAGTATATACTTATATATGCTAATATATGCTTATACATGCTACTATATGCTATAATATACAGGCTAATATATACTTTTATATGCTAATATATGGTAATATATAATTATATATGCTAATATATGCTTATACATGCTACTATATACATGCTAATATATACACAAAATCTAAAAATTATCAATGGAAATCGAATTCATTAACCCGTGGAGGTCTGGATTTGGAGTCGCACTCAAAAGTGAAGTGGAAAAACACACTAAAGATTAATCCAACTTTGATGTAATGTACTTAAAACAAATCAAAATGAAGCTCAGTAGTGTGTGTGTGGCCTCCATGTGCCTGCATGACCCCCCAACAGCGCCAGCAGGTTGGTGGCGGATGGTCTTCTTAGGAATCTCCACCCAGACCTGGACTAAAGCATCGGCCAACTCCTGGACAGTCCGTCATGCAACGTGGCGTTGGTGGATGGAGCGAAACATGATGCGCCAGTTGTGCTTTAAAAAAAAAAGTCACTTTGATTTGTAATGACGTGACCCGGCCCCAAGATGGCAGAAGCGCGCCACTTTTAAAAATGACTGCAATTAAAAACCAAATGTAATACAAAAATACTGTAAAAAAAAGAATAATATAGTTTGCCTGAAAATTATATTATATATATATATATATATAGAAATATATATAATTTTCAGGCAAACAATATAGACAGAAAATGTGTTTAATTCCTTATACTGGTTACATGCCTAAGAGAGGATTTTCAATCTGAAATAGACGGTGGGTTTACTGAACGAGGATGTGCAGCCTAGTTAATCTTTTTTTTTTTTTTTTTGCTTCATACACAAAAGCCTTTTTTTTTTTTTTTTTTTTTTACACTGCACATCTGCAAATTTATCCCAGAGGAGGTGGATGGATTAACTTCCACAAATCTCACCTACCCTTCTTATAAGGTCTTTCCAGAAAAGAAATAGACAATCAATTATATTGTCTCATATCACCATTATACTCATTATTATATTAACTTGGTATTAACATAAAATAAAATAAAAAATCCATAACAAGTTGCATAAAACACAAAGTCTTAATCTTGACCATGCATCTCTGCGACTGTAAGTGAGAAAGATCAGCATGTTTAAATAAATAAAAAATGCAAGCTTATTAAACTATCCAAATTGTGCTGGATACTATACCCGTGATTTGTGCTGCTCTGGCCATTTGAGTCTGCATGTCAGGATCTGAACCCTGTAGGGAACGTGTGTCGGGAGCACGAGATCTCTACAGAATCCCCCCAAAATTGTTGTGCTTAAATGTGTCTCCAACCTCAAAACATGACAACATGCACACGTACTGTACAGCTTTTCTATAGTAAATGGTGCTAATAATTATAGCACTTACTGTATAATAAGTAACCAGAAATGAGATCTTTCAGAATAATGTTTTATTGTTTTATAATCGTTACATAAATGCTATCTTCAGTTTCATACAAGTTTCAAACTTGGTTTAAAAAAAAAAAAAAAACAATAATAAAAAAAAAAAAAACATCTCCTAAATGCCCACTCGGGTGCCAGTGAAGCGGGTTGAGTGTTTCGTAGCTGGTATCGACCTCTGGCTTATGTAGTATTGGCACAAAAACGAAGAGTAAAGGCACTATGATGACCGAAGGCTTTTCCGGTCACATGAGATGGATTAGGAAAGAAAAGTGTCTTTCAGTAATAAAGAAAGCATGCAGATCAGACGAAAGCCCAGTGGCTTGTTTCTCACATTAAATAAAACGGCTCTGTTCTGGATTCGATTAAACTAAGAAGCTGCTCGAGCAGATTAAAGGGGCACGCCCAGTCTCGTTTGTTACACAATAATTAATATGGTCGACGACGACACAACGTCTTGAGTGCAGCCGGGTGTATACGCGTCCCCGGGATGAGGCAGGGATGAGGGGGAAACTTGCTTTACATTCAGTAGTGGCGTCGAAACAGGCCTCAGTAGTAATTTGTATTGCTTTCTTGCATCACACGTGCAGGCTCTATGGCTTAGCCTTTGTATATTGCACTGCCTTTGAGTAAAAACACAGTGAATCCTCGATGTGGGATTTCTCCCATAGGAAGAGCTAAAGAAAGTTTGGCCTTAACATTTAGCCTAGTCCGGAGAAAGAACATGACTAAGAATATACATCATCAATTCTCTATATCCACAAGGCATTTAAACGATATGTGTATTTCATGTATAAATACATATATACATAGAGTTCATGCATTTCTATCATGCTACTGTAGCACCTTCACCAGGAGTAGCACGTTAGAAACTGAGGGAAAAAAGCTCCCTGTGCATCTGGGTAAGATCGAGAGCGAGAGAGAGACAGAGAGAGAGAGCGAGAGGTTATCCAGGGTGAAGTGCAGACCTCGCTCGTTCCTGGAGTCGGCTTCAAGTGGTGAGTGTTTAGCTCATTCGCAGCACATCAGGCGGACAGGGTGGCCAGAGAGGGGAAGGTTGGAGCGCTCGGCCACGGCACGTCTCGCCGCCTCCTCGCTGGGGAAGGTGACAAGCGCCTCCCCACTCCGCTGGCCACTCAGGTTATACAAGACGAGCACAGAGTCCGCCTGGAGCTGGGAAAGAATGAAACAGGTCAGGTCACGCTGGTCCTGTATTCTGTAGATTTAAGATTAAAAGAAAAAAAAAAAAGTTGCATTTTTGTTTATAAGCCACACTCCTGGTCATAAGAAAAAGGGCAAAAAAAAAAGAAGAAAAAAAACAGAGCATAAAGGCACCCACAGGAAGAAAATCAATATGGATTTGCTGTTGGAACATTCTCAATCAATGCTGCATGCTTTATGATCTATCCTACAGAGAAGAAAAATCAGTTCGGGTTAGTGGGGACTGAGACAGAGACGTTAACAATTCCAGGACAGGGAAAGAAAATTTGCGACGATGGAAGGAGGCCGAGGTCGGCGCCTCTAAAGCATCCGTACCCGAGAGCAGTGCTGTCGAAGAAGTCAGTACGCAGAGAGGAATTAGTCTTACTCAGAGTTAGACGTCTCCATCACAAAAGACAGAAAAGAAAGGGTTTAAGACTGCTGAGAAACCTGTTCAAATCAGGACCACAGAGAGAGCGAGACAGAAACCAACTCTATACTTTAGTCCGGGGGTTCTGTTCTCCAGTCATCACTCACTGCACCGCACAGTGTGAAGCTTTCTCCACATACACATATACCATACACACACACACACACACACACACACACACACACACACACACACACACATACACATACACATACATACACACACACATACACACACACACACATACACACACACACACATACACACACACACACATACACACACACACACATACACACACACACACACACACACATACACACACACACATACACACACACACATACACACACACACATACACACACACACATACACACACACACATACACACACACACATACACACACA
>JAAGKR010006246.1:0-44450 GCA_011419295.1 Clarias macrocephalus | reverse complement strand
GAGAGAGAGAGAGAGAGAGATTTGCAGGTTTCTCTCTAAAAAGTTGTGTTTCAACGGAAGGAGCAATAAAAAACTTTAGGCATTTTACAAATTCAAAGTGTAATAGCGTGCAAATAGAATGCCAGTTGTTTCAAATCAGCGGATTGAGGTTTGCTCTTAATATCCCCGCACCTCCTGAGTTACTTGAGCGACTCTCAAGTCGTTGCAGCGTAAACACGGCTCACCAGTTCAGCGGTGCACGTAAACGGAGCTTGACGCGTATGCAGGGAGAAAGGGATCCTGTCAATTTGCTGACACCGCCGAGAGAATTTTGTGTACTGTAGGCGCAGTCCCCTTCCGCGTTGGCGCGTTACTCCAGCCCAGTTGTTGCGGCGCGGTCGGAGGCACTCAGCGGGAGGAGGAGGAGGAGGAGGTCCGGAGAGTCGCGCGCGCATCCTAACTAACTAACTAACGGCTAACAGACGCGTGGAGAGCGGTATCTGATCTGTTCTGATCTGATTTTAGTTAATCCGAGACGACTTGTGTCGCGACTTGTGCGTCAAGCAGAAGGTGAAAGAAAGGTCCCGTCCAGTACAATGAGAGCCAGTTGGTCGCGAGCAAGAGAAGTCCTCTCATGACACCCACCAGTGCAATTCTGATGAACGATTCCGAGACGTCCGTGGATTCCCTAAAGAGTGGATCGCACGCGCTGAGAAGCATGAGAAGCCCGTGGCGGTGGCCCCGGAGCGCCGTGTTGGAATACTGGACAGCGGTCTTGGTGTGCCTTGTTTGGATTCAGTGCTCTTGCGGGATGCCGCATGTCATACGGATAGGTAAGATTACAAACATATTACTATGCGAAATGGACAATTAGTCGTGCGTAGAGTTTATGCCCTTCATGACATGCTTTGTCTAAACCCACAGTTTTAATGTTTATTAAATTAATTTAGGCAATTCTTAACACTTAACTGCCTCCGCTGGTAAAAGATGAAGAGAACGTTAAACGTGCCTCATCGATTGACCTGTTAAACAACTGGAACAAAATGGATATGAGTGCAGACTATGGGGATTATATTGTCTGTGAAATATTATTCTGTAATATTGCCTTAAGCCATACTGAGCCCCATAACGACCATAAACTTCAAGTCACTTTAGATAAGGGCTCCGAGAAATGCTGTAAATATGAACGTAATATAAGTCAATGCGTGATCTGTTAAAATGACGCCTAAATAAGAATACAGCTTAGGTTTTAGCAAAAAAAAAAAAAAAAAAAAAAATATATATATATATAAACATCACAGCGTTTCCTTATTAACAAGTTAAATTATACAAAGTTTGCAGCGTCTCATACCACTTTAAACGCTCATCTAAACATAATTTGGGGGTTTAGGAAGCTTTTCATTTTGAATTGTTGTGAAAGAATTAGATGCGAAAAGGGGTGAAAGTTGCCGACTCGGGGCTGAACACTCGGGAATGATGTGTGTGCAGGTTTTTTAGCTAAGGACAACTCGGCCAACACTGGAAGTTACCTAAAGATAAATTGAACACACACTTTTTTCATTCTATGTTGCACTCGGATTCTACGCCTTATTTTCATCTAGACAGAACAATTTATATATTTAAGCAAGAATTAAGCAAACATTTTTTTAACACACACACACACACACACACACACACACACTGTTTAGGTGAAATGTAATTTTTTTACTTTCTAAATCACTTTTTTGCTTTAAGCTAATGTGTTACACAATTTTATCAAAAAGCTATTTTATGACATACTGTATTACATATTACTATGCTGTGTGTATAGATTTATGCAACTACTATCTTATTAATTGTTTAATGCATAGCTTATTTCTTTATTTCTGAATTTGTAGTTAAAATTACTTTTGCAGCAAAACCTGTAACCCAAATATTTCTTGGATTTTTAAATGTTCATTCAAGGTTTGCGTGACTGGTAGTTGATTTTTTTTTTTTTTTTTGTGGGAATAACGCATGATGTTATGCTTAAAAAAATTTCTGTCCCACCCCATGTCTGTAGTCTTTTGCACTTGCAAATGTGAAAACAGAACCAATTTATCAGCAGCTGCTATAGCAGCAAAGTCTGAAGGAGCCTAAAATAGAATCTGACAGCTTTTGTGTTTCAAATGACATCAAGTTGAAGCAAATCTAGCTTGAAATGGAATTTTGCTGCTCTGGTTTTTTTCTTGCTCACTTTTCTAAAGCACACTGATATTAACACACAATAGACATATGTCCATGCACATGCAAAAAAATGTGATGATGCAGCTGTCAGACATTTATGTATATTTCTTGTGTTTGCGTTCATCAGTAATTTTACCATCTGGGTGTGTTTTGTATCTGCGGATTGTGCACATCTTTAATTGTGTAGCATATGCGTTTGTATTGAAAATACAATTTTAAGATATAAATAATATTCTAGCCTATAGCTGTTTACATGCCTTAAAGAAATTCCACAAGAAAGGGTCACTATAAAACTCTATGTATATATTTTTGACAGAAATTGTCAAAGCTACATGTTTTATACTGAGCTTTAAAGCTTTTTTGCTTAGGCCACTAGATGGCTCTCTGAATTATTGCATAGGCGAAAGGTTTTTCTTAGTTTACCTTACAGCATTGTAAAAATGCAAGTGAAATTCATTAACATGGGTGCTGTCCAGAGAGGGAGGAGGGATGGGCTTGTGTCTCCCCATGAGGTAGCCTAAGCACATCTACACCATCTGTGTAATGGTGGGCATCCAAGGTGGAGTCGCTTCCACTGATTTCACTGTTTTTACAATGTACCTCTTGGAGGCCAGATGGTCAGTCAGTCTCACTCTGCAAGACTGTAAATGTCTGGAGAAGGACTGATTCCTCTGCATTTCTGGATTATCTATGCCATTGCCCTCCTGTTCCTCAAGCAAAGCATTTCTTTTTGTTAAGAAAAGGACAATGTTTTGGCCAGTGCTACTTTGCTGATTGTGATTAATGCACAAGGGAGAATTTGGCAGAATTATTGGGCTGTTGTTTTTGCCCACTGTAATGCACTGAATATTATTGTCACCTCACATCACACATTAAAAACACCTAATAACTCCCTTACATAAAATTGTAGATAAAAAAAGGTTATACCCAACATACATTCTAATCTTCTTATTTAATACATTGTAAAAGGTGTAAATATTACAGTTAGTTCTTAGATTTACAAACATTCAAATGCCTCAATAAATCCTATATTTTAATCTTATCTCCATAACTGGTATACTTTAAGACAATAAAAAAAGATGTCTCCATAAATCCTAACTGTTGTTTTTAAGCACTGTAAATCGCACATTTGCCATTGTCTCATCTTCAGTATATTCAGACGATGGATGAAACTAATTTATGGCCTCTGGCTCTCATTCTATTTCTGAATGAGGGAATTCAGTGCCAGACAAGGATTTATTGGATAATCAATTGCTTTATCTACCTAATACTTCAAGTACTTCATCATTGCCAGTTAATCAATCCAGCTCATGATTTTATGTCACTTTTGTTTCACTTGCTCCTTTGTTCAGAGCAACAGTTGGATTTCTTGTATTAATTTTGCCTTCATTTTATTTTAATTTTATCTCCTTTCTCATGACATTTTCTTCTGATAACATACTGATTTGGATATATTATTGGAGCTATATTATTGCTGTAGAACAGGCACACAATATCGATGGATATTAAAAGCAATTATATAAATATAAAACTGATTTAGGTATGTATAGGATTGTATTTGTACAAGCACTTAGGCTTTACTGGAATATGTATAGTCTTAAAATGTATTAAACATGTATAAAATATGTATCTGAAATATATAAAAAAGTATATATAAACAAACATATTGGTATACATAAATTAAACATTGCTATATATTTCAGATACATATTTTAAGACTATATATTTATATATTATTAAATATTTCAGTTATTTCAGCAAGAAGCTTCTTACAGCTTCTTTGTCTGTTTATATACATAAACAGACAAAGAAGCTGTAAGTAGAAGACACAAGAACCTGTAAGAAGAACACAAAGATATTCATAATAGCTGTATAAATTGCCCAAATAAATAAAAAAATGTGTACACTGTCGTTATATGTTTTTATGTAGCATTTTTAATGAATCTGCATTAAAAATTAAGTGTAATGGTGGTGCTAAGTAAATTTATTATAGAAATAAATAAATAAATAAATAAATATATTGTGACTACACAATATGTGGCATCCTTACAAAGCTCTTTACATGCTGAAATTAAGATTGTTCTTCCTGGGGAAATTTTTTTTAATTAGACTCAGATTTCTTCTTCTACTATTTTTACTATAATTTAGAAATTATTACCTTATAACTAACAAATATATTTATTATATATGGTTTAAAACCTCTTGGCAAAGAAGTGTTTCCTTCTGTTTTAATAAGTGTCATGATGGCACATTTGCTATAGTGACAAGTTGACAGCTGTCAGTGTATGTGATTGTTATTCAGAGATAACCAGGAACTGTTGTTTTCTACATGAGGTCTTTCCTCCTCAGTGGTTAATGTGCCAATATTCTGGCTTGTTGAGCTAAGACTAAGATGGGGAAAAAAGGGGGTTTAGTATTTTAGTTGTATCAAAAATAGCAATATAATTTATTGGTGAGACAGTAACATAAAGTACGTTCTTTTCGGTTTTATGACTACTAGATTAATATTTGTTTAATATTATTTGACATGTAACATTTTACATTCATTTTATATTTATATTATTAACTGGTGTACTGTATGGCCTTGCGGCACTTTTCACTCCTGTTGAATGTGATCATATTTACTTAGAGTATTTTAAGCACTTAAATAAGTATGTCAGATTGAGCCTCTCTGAATCATCGAGTGTTATTCTTAACCCAAGAATGTAGCCTGAATTCCTGCAGTAGTAAAAAATATTCCACAGTAAGAAAGACATTCATTCATAAAAAGGCTGACAACAACAAGTGTGACATCGTAATATATATAACATTAAGA
This sequence comes from Clarias macrocephalus, assembly GCA_011419295.1. Taxonomy (NCBI): domain Eukaryota; kingdom Metazoa; phylum Chordata; class Actinopteri; order Siluriformes; family Clariidae; genus Clarias; species Clarias macrocephalus. Next base: position 39,451 of record JAAGKR010006246.1, on the reverse strand, counting down.
ACACCATACATTTTTTAGTGGACAATGAATATTTTATTTTCATAAAATTTTTATTTGTGGGCTGACAGAACAAGGAGTATGATGAATCCTCTTAAGACAGAAGGAGGTTCTGGGTACAGATTGCTGCTGAATGCTGGCCAGCACTCAGGCACTTTGATGCATGCTATTCAGGTTTCCGTTATCTCTATCTGGTGAAGCACCTTATGTACAACTGAGATAGAGAGCAGTGCTCAGACTGACCGTGCACACACACACACACACACACATATAGCACCCCCCCCCCCCCACACACACACACACACACACACACACTCACAATATCTCTCTCTCTCTCTCTCTCTCTCTCTCTCTCTGGCTCTCTGTCTGCCATAATATACATGTACATACACACAGTTGTAATGCATGTAATAATAATTAATAATAATAATAATAATAATAATAATATACAGAAAACAGATTGTTCCTTCCAAGTCAAATACATACAGAATCTGATTATGTGTTACTTATTCACAGAATGTCTTGGAATATTACAACAAATATGACGTTTTTACAGTTAAATGCTTATTACTCCAAGAAGGACATGTTTCTATTAACTGATTACAGTCAGTGTAATAATGTGGGAAGGCAGACATCTGCAGTAGAGAGGAAATTATATACGTATAAGATTTGACACTTGCTATTGCTGTTAAGGACAGCAGTTGTTTTTAATGTGAATTCACAAAGCTAAATTTAAATCACTATATATTGGGAGATTATGTTTACTTATAATATATAATATAATAATATAATATTTTATTAAATATTATAGGCATCAGTGCATGATGCCCAGTAGGAAAAGGCATAAAAGGTAAAGGCAATTCAAAAACACTCATATAATCCACTGTCATAGTGGGCCTTTCCCCCGCATGGCAAGGCGTGAACTGTTCTCAGAGCAGATGGTGTTTTCATATCACGCTACAAAGTGTGTGCTCCACAGAACAAGGTCGGTGGGGAACATATGCTCTTAGTAATTAAATAAATAACGTGCAAGTGAACCTTGTAATGACTTATGCGTGGATCGCGTCAGAGCAAAGAAGATGAAAACCCAGCATTTGGAGGTATTTGAACCTGTGGAGCTCCATTTGTCTCATGCTGGCAAGTTGGGGTTGTGAGGGGGAATCCAACAAAGTGCCTGTGTGATGGAGTCAGATAATATTGTGCTGTTCCTATTTTATTCCACCTGCTTGTCTCTGGAGATGGCATGCCATTACAGTTCGATGTGTGCCCTTCTAGATTTGACAGCTCAGGGAAAAATTCCTGGGTTGTCAATGTACGCTCTCCCCCCCCCCCCCCCCTCCCCCCCGGCCCCCATCTCTTATACACATGCTGTCTTCTTTTGTGGCAGGTGCTGCAATATCAGGCAGAATCAAATTTCATGTTCTCTCCATTTGTCTTTATTACGAGCCCCTGTCTAACCCATCTGACTCTAGAGTGGCCTGGCTACTGCTTGAAAAGTCAAATACAATTAAAGCAGTGAAACAGGAAACATGCTGCTGTCTGACAACTAAGATATGGGTGGATATGTTTCACTATTTCTCTGCAAGCAAAACAACACTGCATTAGCAACAAATAAACACAAACACACTTACACCCACACATACAAACATGGATTAATTATCCACCATGGCTTGGCCTGTGAAAAGTCATGAAAAGGAGAAGACTCTAGCCAGACGAAGCTGCTGAGCCTCTTATTTAGTTTGTTAATTAGCTGAAACCTTTTGATCCCAATTTTGAAAACCTGCCATGTTGCTGTGCTTGCCTCTTTTGTGTGTTGTGCCTAGCAAGATAAAGTGGACCCCTTTTCCCCCCTTGCCTTTCAAATAGTGGCATTCAAGGCCTCCCCTGTTCAACCTCCCCTCCCCATGCACACACACACTCACATTCACAATGAGAAGTGCCTTATCCATCTCCAGACATGGCCAACATCTGCAGAAACCGGTGTTACAATGTAGCTCGGTTGTTGCTGTAGTCATACAATAGCAGACCTTTTCCTCTTGCTTAATCAGGCTTAAAGGATGACATAAAGGATTCATTGGTCATGGTCAAGTCCATATTTAACATAGTGTGTTAAATAGAGAGTGTGTTTGAGGATGTAGATTGGCTTGCACTGACCTTTTTAGTATCAGACTGGTATGGCAGGCATTGTGTCGCATTATGGACCATGCTATCTTTAGGAAAAACCTGCATGGTGTATTCATAATTCTGTTCTTTTTTCACAGCACATGGGACAATACCAATATATTTAGATCAAGGTCTAGCTAAAATTTAGCCACCTTGCTAACAATGAACAAGACAGGGAAAGTTAAGTTTTTTTCCTAATTGCTTTTAAAATGGTCTCATGAGTTCATTTTTTCACTGCTCCTGATGAGTGCTTTGCAGGTCAGCGAGCACATGTGGAATTTTCTGGAACAGCACTTTACTCTTTATGTCACTGTTCTTTTTTGAGAACCTGTAAATTATGTGGAAACATGCCAGTCTGTGACTCATCAACTCAGTGCAATATAACCTCTGTGCTTATCAGGATACACCACATGAATCCCCTGTTTGAAACATTTGACATCAGCTGTCAAATGTGAGTAAATGTAAGCATATATTTGAATGCAGGAAGGTAGCAGGCCAGAATCAAGTAAATTTAATTGTCAAATGTATGTGGCAGCTCAACGTCATAATGGTGAAACCAGAAACTTGTGACACTACCCTCATATGTTCTTGTGTGTTGTATAGTAGTTTGTTTAAAAATCTATTAAAGCACTATTAATTTCTAGTCTCAATTATTTGTTTGCTATATCAAATAATAATCGGAATTATGTAGATTTCACTGCTAGCTCAGCATTTATCTTATGTGATATGATGGATAAAGGACCATAGACAAGTATTCTAAAAAAAAAAGTCATAGAAATCCAAATATACACAATATATAGTTTTATTTATTCTTAAGGAATGTTAAAGATTATGAACACGGGTAAAATAACATTTTTGAGCATGGTTTCTGGCCTGTCATCCATCCAGGCTTTCAGTGAATGTATTTGCATATTGCTCTCTCTTACCCCACCAAGACCATAAATAATAAATTGATGGTTGAAGCCTCACCAATACAGAAATCAGTTAAGTGTGGGTACTCCATGTGAGTAAAAGCTTCAATGCAGAACCTTTTATTAACCAGTTATGGATTATTCTATAAATGCTTAGCTAAAAATAAACATATGTATACTAACTACCGCCTTAATATCTACTGTATGCTTCCTCATAGGGTAGTGTCCTGGAAAGCAGTGCTCCGGTAGCTATGACAGTACCTGCAAGAAAATGTTTTGGGACACCCCTTGAAGGCAACATATGTCAGGATGTTGCCAAGACACCAACATATGCTATTACTCTCTAACCCCAAATAATATCTGTTGGGGAAAATTACGCAAATTCATCAAAAATATGATTTTAAATCAAACCAGTTAAAATATTTTATCTAAACACATATAGACCCCCTGTCTCCAGTGTTGGGTATAGTTATAAAGGCTGGCTAATGCAATAGATTTTGTGGGACAGCAAAGGATGCTTTTGCTCCTTTGAAAAATTGGAAAACTGAATGGCCTCATAAAGCAGGATACTTTGTACACAGGACAAGTGGTGTAGAAGATGAATAAATTAATTGTCCAATGCTGTCCTCAACTTCATAGTTTAATCAGATGGTTGGGCAATGATGAGCACCTGAGCTGGTTCAAAAAAAGTGTACAAGCGTTCAATAATTGGTGAATGGAATGTCTTCCAGCAAAGTAATTATGTGAAAGTGTTGTTGAAACCAGTAGTGGGTAGGTCTGTTATTTGAGTGGCATTATCTAGAGCGCTGGTTACCAAACACTGGGTCGTGACCCACAGGTTGGTCACAGGAGATTTTATTTGGGGTACCATTGTGATTTTTGTCTGTAGTACACCTTATGTATCTCCACGTGGGAGCTAGTTAATTTTCTACAACTATCATGGTTTCTGTCATAATTCTGCCTGCAGTTAGAGTGAGAGCAGTGGAAATAAAAATAATCACATAGTCTGTGAACTGTCTATAAATGCATTTAGTATCGTTTGTAAAGTCTAGTTTTATTGTTGACTTTTAAAATAAACATGCTTTCAATAGAACAGCCATATGAAATTGTGATATATCATGTATTTGTGATAGTAGCCTATCAGGAATAGTTGGTTTATCATTTATCATTTCATATCATTAAAGTGACTTAACTATTACAACAATATAGGCTCATCATTGTTGTGAGACAATTTTTTTTCTTAGGAATATGTACGAAAGGATACTTGCTTTAACTTTTTTGGTACCTGGGCAAAATCAAGTTGTAAAATAGAATGTGGTGTAAAATGGTGGGTAACACAGCCTAACTGCTCATGCCTTGTGCTAGGTTGATACTGTATGTTGTTTGAAAGTAATCAGTTTTCTTATAGTCAGTATAAACTAAAAAAAGTGATTTTAAGCTCCCTCCTGAAAATGTCTTTACTCTTCCAGTGTAAATTGGACTAGCCAGCAGCTAACAAAATTTATTATTGAATCTTAATCAATTTATTAAATCTTAATAATTTATTAAATCTTAATTTAAAGTATAAATCTTTTGTATATGTAATAGTTTCTTAAACACAATATCTATATCATAAAGACTTACTATCTTGGCTTGTCCATTCAATAGTAACATTAATAATATGTTAGTAAATATATTAATATACTAATCTATTTTGAAAAAACAAAGAAAGGCATTTCCAACTTTGCTGAAGTATATTTGTTATGTTAGTCATAACAGCATTTGTGCACCCATGTCAATTTTTCATAGGTGTCAACAAATTCTTGTCCTTCATTTATTTTTCAGTTTTGCAGTTCTGCCCTCTTTTGCATACATGAGCTCACAGACACTTGTTATTGGCTAGTAGTGCTCTGACTGAAACGTGTGAGAGAGTATGACAAAACTGGTCATTCAGTCCAAAAACGATTTTGCTTACTATATTCTTTATACCTCACTATACAGTATATATAAGGAAACACAGAGTACCGCAGACAGATTGGTTCCCTTCAGTACACAAAAACAAAAACTACTATTTCAAGTACCAGTACACAGATATTTTTATTTTATTTAGCCATTACATTATGTATTTTTATGCAAATATTTTTCTATTAACTCATTTGTTTACGCTTAACTTTTTGTCAAGAATAAACAAAATGTTGTTGAAAAAGATTAAAATGTTGTATATGCTACATAGTATATACAATATTTAAATCTTTTTCAACATTTTGTTTTTGTCATTTTAAACAAAATATCTAAACTACATAGATGATGTACATCATGTTTATTCAATGGAGCAAACAAGTAAAATGGCACAGGTAGTGTTGAGTCATTTATGTTTGAGGTAAGACTTTTTAACTGGAGCCTCTGGTGAATTGATTTCCCTAATATACTGCTCAATAAAAGGAGAAGACACTTCATTCAGACTGTAGGGTGTTTCAGTAACAGCAAACGACAGTGGTAAAACAATATTATGCACACACAACAGTAAACAGATCTCAAATCATGTGGAATATTGGGTATTATTATAATACAGGTACTTGAACTGGGGAAAAATGAATAAAGTGAACTGATTAAACAACTTGAAATGGAGCTGTGATTAAAAAGCATGACACACGTCAAGGCCAGAGGACAATCAGTGGGTCTTTGTGCCGTTTTGCCTGCCGGTAATGACATTTAGGATGCTCTGCGCATAAGAATAAGTAAAAGGGCTGATGGCTGCTGTTCCATAGAGATAACTGGAGCCATGCAGTGAGCATGTGCTGGATGGTGCCTATTAAAGGCCAAGAGCCGAGAACTCTAGTCACTGTCAGGGTTTAAAAAGAACAACTCGTAAAGATATTACCTCCTTATTATGGCCCGTACTGACCAGCGTGATTGAATGGAACTTGGGTGGCCAGACTTTCATAAAGTCAGCAAGGTTGACTCTTTTTAATGCCTAGTGATGCTATATACAGGCTTTCTTTTCCTGTCACTTCAACTGCCCTGCTGTTTCTCCTGCTCCGAAACCCCTACTCTCATCATTTTTGTAATGTGCCTCTCCGCACTTTTGTTAAAGAACTTGTCTTTGTATAGAATTCTTCCATGAGGCAGACCTCATCCTGTCAGATTGCAAATTTAATCCCATTCAGCCTGTGCACATTATAGTAATCCCCACTGGCACACAATGGCCCATTCCCTACCAATCTAACCCCAGCCAATGTCTCATCTCTCAGGATTATACTATTTGTATCTCAATAATAACAACCAATTTATGTTCCATTTGTTTCCTTTCTGTTTCCCATTCTTAGGTTTTGAATACTGTCTATAGAAAGTGATTTTTGACAAGAAGTTAAAATTCCAGATAAATCTGAATTAGAAGTTCATTTTCTGAAAATAAACAGTTGCCTTTTTAAAAACAATGAAACTGATCATTACAATACCCTGTAATTTTGGAACACACCATTCTTCTTCCCTTAGACCTTTTGAATAGTTCTACAATTATCTAGCAGCCTTGATTAGTTGGCTGGGAAAATGGGTGGTGATTGCCTTTTGCAAGTCTGGATAAAGCTCAGTATTTTGCTCTCATGTGCAGTCCTCTTCTCAAAGTTGATTAGCTGTAAGGCTTTGCCAGTACAGACTGACATCTTATCTGAGGAACTAAACTACACCTGACAAAAGGCTCCATGATTAGAAAGCTTGTTCTGTTCTGACAGTCAGATGAAATGTATAGTGTATCATTTTGTGAATCCACCTTGTGTTGCTGTGCTGAACTCAATTTCTAAAGAAGAAAATCAGGAACAAATATAATCAGATAAAATAAACTTATTTTGTTTCATTAATACATATAATTCACATAAAATAAGCAGAATGGAAATGGATTTACATGTCACTAGGAATACTATTATATAATAAAACAGTAACAATACAAACCACAGTAGTAATACAGGTGACTAATTAAGAAAGAACAAATAGAATCTTCCTGGCTAGTTAAGTCTCCTCCTATGATGTATGCTATGATTTGACTAACAAATTTATTAGGCAAATCTATTTATTTGTAGAGCAGTGTGATAGCTCTCAGATCCCAGATTTGATTCAGAGCTTGGTTTGCTGTATATGTGAAGTTTTGTATTTTCTCATGATATCCATGTGGTTTACCTCAGGGTCTAGATTAGTATGTGAATTGGTGTGAGTGCATGGTCTCCTGTGATGGACTGGCGGTCTCTATACAGGGCATTTTCCTGCATTGCATCGAATATCCTATTATAGGGTCAGTCTGTGGATCCATTATGACCTTGACCAGGATAAGAAGCTGAATTAATGATTTGATTGGCAAATTATTTGGACAACAATTGTAGCCCATAGCATCTACATAAATAAAAGAAAGTATATGTACTTTCTGTCTATTGGTCAGAACTACTATATCTGATATTTGATGTCTCAAAAGATATATTTAAAAGATATATATGTCTCATACATTAGAGTGTCCGAAACCTGTCTGAATTTGTCAAGTCTATCTGTCTGTATGTATGCAGGTCTGTATAGCCAGATTTTATCACAGCATCACAAAAAATCTGGACAGAATTTAATGAAACTTTGGGAGTACTTAGGTATTTCCTTGAAGTTAAACCTACACCATTAATAAAATGAAAATATTGAGTAGAAGAACTGTTATGGGAAGTTATGTACCAGATTATGTCACAGCATCTATTTAAATGTTTAATTTTTTTTTTTTTTTTTACTATTTTAGTGCCTTTTCCCTCGAAGTGGGTGTGGCTATATGCATCACTAAACAGAGCCAATCAAAATGATAGTTTGTTGTGTATAGACAGAGTATGCAGAAGACACAGAAATGAGGGGAATGCTCCTACAACCTTCAAAGATGAATGGAAGGATGTATGTATGTTTATTCTTCCTGCCAGAAGTTTAAAACCAGTTGATCTTATATGTTTAAGAAATAACAATCAGTAACAATATGTTAGAGCAAACATATCCGCAGCAGTCCGAGGTGATGGCATGTAAAATACCTGAACTGAGAGCCAATGTCTTGCTCTAAAATGCCCCCTGCCACAGATTGCCCCTACATAATTGGTATAAAATTTTATAATAAAATATATATATTGCAAAGTAATTTTACTATCTATGTAAATAAAACAAAGGTCTTTTTATGTGTACATTGGTCAGAATTATCCCTTTCAATGATATCCTTATGTTTTATACGTTGGAGAAACCTGTTTCAGAAAAGTTTATGTTTGTTTGTCTGTCTATATGTCTATCCAGACACATTTTATCACAATATCAAGCAAAACTGGCTGGACAGAATTTAATGAAACTTTGCCAGTAATTAGGTTTTTACCTTAAGTTAAACATGTGCAATAAATGAAATCAAAATGTTGAGTAGAAGCGAAGGTGTAACAGTATTACCAGATGATATCACAGCTTCATGCAAAACTGCCCGAGCAGAATTTATTTAAACTTTTTCTGTCCTTACATATCTGCCTAAAGTTTAACCTGCACCATAAATAAGATCAAAATATTGAGTAGAAATTATGTTATGAACAATTATGTGGCAGATTTAATAATCTACTCTAAAATAATCTACTAATAAGATACTTTCTCAATGTAAATAAACACCTCCACCGCAGGATATTCATTAGAAAAGCTAAACTGAAGTGGTATAAGTGATTGCATTTAAAATCCAATGCAAAAATATTCAAGTTACTAAATTGCTGTTCAAAAATATTTGCAAATGTTAAAAATACAATCTTTATTATTTTTTAACCTTACAAATTAAAAATACAGATTGACAGAATTCAGTTCATAAAATTCAGGTAGAACAAATTCAGGTCTTCACATCTGGGATATCACAGGAAGAGCAATGGATTGCCGATTACTGCGGTCGATGTCGCAGTGTACTATAGTGTGCCCTTCCTGCTCCCTGTGCAAAATACTTCTCAGGGAACTACTTGCCAATCGGAATGCATCACTCTTAATTAACAGACTGGGTTGCTAGTTGTACGATAAACGGTTACGCGCTAAAATTCCTCCCTCCACCGTAAAAAAGCCAGCGCTATTTCATTCAAACAGGAGAACGATGGATTTATTTCCCCTGCGCTCGGTAATTTGCAGTCACATTCAGTAAGAAGTTGGGCTTAATTTCCTAAACAGCAGCAACAAACATGCTTTATAAACTTTGTTAAATTTATATTAGTTATAAATAAAGGTAACGGTAAAAACTTTGTATTAAAGAAAAATGTAAAGTGCAGATAGTACAATGTCAGTCTGGTTTTTATTTTTTTTAAACAACCATGTATATGAATATACAGTATATGAAGTCATAATTATTTGAACAATTATTTGAACAATTCGCACTTTGTCACATAAAATTGTAGATCAATTAACCTCTTATTGTTTTTTTTTTTATACTTGTGATTTATATTCTTTATTCATATGCTTCTTATATATCTTGTGTTTTTTTTTTTTGTCTAGCATTGCACTAGTAACTCTGGTTAGTTCTAACATCGTCCTGTGTATACTGACTGTATGTAAGATATAGTCTACAGTGTGCAATCTATAACCTGTCATAATGTTACTGTCTCTATTGCTGCTGAATATCTGGAATTTCCTTCAGGATCAATAAAGTATACATCTTACTTTAAAGATCTCTGACTTTGCTTTGAATATAGAAATTGCGGCGGATGGGAGAATTTTTGCATGCAACACTTTTAATTGTGCAACTGTCAACCCGCCTGTTAGTTAAGAGTGCTGCATTCAGATCGGTAGGTAGTTCCTGAGAAGTATACTGCACAGGAAGCAGGAAGGGCACACTTTAAAGTACACTGCAACATCGACAATTGGCAATCCATTGCTCTTCCTGTGATATCCTGGATGTGAAGACCTGGATTTTTTTCTAACTGAATTTGTAGTGTTGAACAATAATAAAGATTGTATTTGTTTGAACAGCAATTTTATTTTTGCATTGGATTTTAATTACATTTTCATTTGAAATGTCCACCCACAATAAATTGCAGTGCCCAAAATTTCAAGCATTGTAAATGCTGTAAAGGATTTTTCCAATTCAGATGAAATTCCAATGCAGAAAAATGTAAACATTCATGTAATTCAACATGCTATTTTACTTTGGGGAATTTTTAGTGCTGAGAAGCACTTTGGTTCAACTTAGATTGCTGTAAGGTGCTATATAAATAAATGTTGAATGCTTGATTGATTGAATTTTGGCACTGTTATATTTCCATAATTGAGGCTGATCAGTTTTGCTTTTAGCTTTAACCTTTTAATTATTTCCATTTTTTTCCCTTCAATGATAGGTCATTCCGCTAGTTATAAATAAAACACAAACTACAATGCTAAAAATTGGTAACTGTATTGTTCAATTTAAACCAATATTGTTTAATTACATATACTTTGTGCTCTAACTCCTTTTTATGTCAAGAATTTCATCACATAGACTCTTATGAAAACTAAGAGGCAGCAGTGACAGGTTATTATTTAGCTCATGCAAGAATAGATAAATACTTGGTCTCTACCTGGATGTCACACATTCATGTTGCAAAAGACATCGGTATAAAAAAGAGCCACTGTAATGACATTTTTTAGCAAGTCAGACTGAATAGAACTGCTGTTAAAGCATTCAATGTTTCAAATGTTTTGCTATTAACAATTGAAAGTATGAGGATGTGGAAAGTCATATTAAGTCAGAATTAATTTGGTATGTAGGTGTTTTTATTATTTAGGACATTATCACATATTAGAACATAATAAGTGGAGTTTTATTTCATTCATTTTATCAAAAGGATATAATTGTAAGGAATAATCCCACTGATGGCTTGGTAGATTGGTCACAAGGTGTATTTTTCCTCTCTTTTTTTAGCAATAAAACGGTATTATAATAATTTATTAATTATTTATTTAGCAAGACGTATACAGGAGAAAATGCAAATCTTCAAAGCTTGCATGTGGCTTATTCTAAAAGACACTTTTCCATGCCATTTCTGAGACAAACTCTCCATCCTCCCTTTTCCAAACAATTCTAGAAAAAAGGATTCTGTTTAGCATACTCTATTGTTGTGAAGTCTGTGCAGGCACTGGGATGCAAACATAAGCTAGCCCTTTGTTTTTGCAGTATCTCCACTGCAAAAGTGTCCTTGATTTTCTCAAAATGACTCTGTCCCTGGATGTGGGCAATTGCTTTAACCAGCTGCCAGCTTTTATATATTTCTCCTGCCTAAATGAAGTGCTGACTATAGCCACAGGCACAATCCTATTCAGTGGAAAAAGTAGTTGCTACATTTTTATTCCAAAAATGTCATCAGAGCTGCCCTTTGGATAAACACTAACAGAGTGTCTCTGTGGATCCATCCTCTTTTTTCCCCCCTCAGCTTTATACTCTCACCCATTTCCTTTGGAGATTCTCTCATTTCAGAGGATGAGCTTTCTTTATTCATTTCTACATTCATTCTTTTCCAAAAATCTTCTTGTTCTCTATCTGTAGCACATTTGTATGAGATTCTTTTGTTGCAGATTCTTCTATACAAGCCAAGAGAATTTTCTACCCTTTTGTAACTTTTTGCCTCTGCAGCATTTCTTCAGAGAGAAAGCTACAATGTGACAATGCTGAATTTGTATAATCAAACTGGCTAGTGGAGTCGGTGCAGTATCTGGTGATAGACCCATGCAACTGGAAGAGTGGACAGGCAGAGGGAAAATAAATCCCTGATCGCAATCTGCACTGCATTTACATAAAAAGTGGAAGTTGGTTGCAGAAGAGTGACTTGCGGTAACATTACACATTTGCACAGTGGAAAGTGGACGGGGGTTTTGCACTGACAGAGAGGATGCCAGTAAGAAAATATTGTCAAAGGCTCATGAAAGGTGTTGTAAACAGAGAAAAGCAGACATGTAATATTACTGCTCAGGTGTGTGTGTGTGTGTGTGTGTGTGTGTGTGTGTGTGTGTGTGTGTGTGCAATGAGATTAGAAAGCAACACCGTAACACTTTGAATTAGCTGTGCAGATTAAAATTTTTTGTACACATGTTGGAGTAACTGAAGAGGTAAGCACTGTATATCTATGTGTGTGTGTGTGTGTGTGTGTGTGTGTGTGTGTGTGTGTGTGTGGGAGACATGTTTTTTTTTAAGTTAGAATGACTTTGATAAAATTAATTTGGGATATCATTAAATGGATGATCCCAAAACAAACCTTTAAATACATTTAAATATTTATAGCATTTATTAGCTTAGCATCTGTTCACACAACATCTGACATCTCATTATATCTGTTGTCCCTTAAGTTTGTAACAGAGTTCTTAAATCTTGACCAGGAAACTGGATGAACACAACATCTTTCTCATCACAATGTTTTTGTGATGTAATCTCCCTGCTTAATGTTCTCTGAAAATCTTATTGTATCATGACTTCCAAATGTAGCAAAAACAGTACTAATGACTTCAGTTGTCTGATATTTTTTTATTAAGTTAGAGCATATATTTTCTTGTTGTCTGACAGCATCCTTTGTGGATTATTGATAAATACACAATAATCTTATCATTGATACCATGGTCAGAGTCCCACACAGTCCATCCATTTGATTGCATAAGGAAAAAATACTATTAACAGTATGAGCAATGCATTTGATGCAGTCCACCTTGTGCCTATGACCACAACACAGCTCAGCTGATGTTCAGTACAACAGTGTTCTTGCTCATGTTAATTGACTTAAATATGATAGATAGATAGATAGATAGATAGATAGATAGATAGATAGATAGATTATTATTTCTTTACCAGGCAACTCCAACGCTGCTTCAAACCAGATGAACGATCCAGGAGGAAACGTGTCCGAGAGGCTAACAAAAGGCCTACAGCAACTCTGAAGCAGTTGCAGGAATTTATGACTAAGAGAAGTCATTGTGTGCTTGTGACTGAAATATCACTATTGGAAGTGGAAGTATCCATTTATGTGGCTTGTATGGGCGAGTTGCAGGAAAAAAGCCCCAGTTCCACAACACCAAACGATATGTCAGGCAGAAATATAATACAGCTCACCATCCAAATGTGTGAATGAGAAGGACCCAAGTGGAACGGTGAGGCTACAGGGAGCAGAGGTAAAGAAGGTGCAGGACTTTAAGTACTTAGGGTCAATGGTCCAGACCAACGGAAAGTGTTGAAAAGGAGGTGAAGAGGCATGTGCAGGCAGGTTGGAATGGGTGGAGAAAAGCATCAAGTGTATTGTGTATTGAGGTTCTTTTTGGTAGTGACAGTGATGGAAAGGATCTAGAATGAGCCCATCAGAGGGACAACCCATGTTAGATGTTTGAAAGCATGGATGTAGTAATATCTTGTTATGGGGGTGTTTTTCTGCAGTGGGGATTGGAGCACTTGTCAGGATAGAAGGAAAATGAATGGGAAAGAATACTGTCAGATTCTTGAGGAAAATCCTTGGCCAGAAAGTTGTCAATAGCAAGAAGTTTACCTTCCAACATGCCACAAACTCATTGCATGGCCTAGTCAGAGCCCAGACTTAATCCCCATGGGAATGACTTGAAGACTGCAGTACACAAGTGGTCACCATCAAATTTAACTCAACTTGAGCAGTTCTGCAAAGAAGAGTGTGCAAATATTGCAAATCTAGATGTGCAAAGCTTTGTGTTTCACTGAGAAGGTGATTCGTTTCACCTGATTTAGTGTACAAGTCATTTTTAGGAGTAGGATGATCCTTTTCCAAATCAGTGATTCTTTTTTTTCTGAAATGTTGGTGTTATACCTTCATCTTGGATGTTAAATGTTGTGGTAAATACATCTGGGTAAAACCAAAAATGTGTTTTTGAATTTTTCATTCCAGGCTGCAAAGCAACAAAATATGATTATTGAAAGGGGATCATTCTTTTCTATGACCACTGTACATACATGCATAAGCAACTGCATATGCCGGGGCACATTATTCTCCTGCAAGAGGCCACTGCCACCATGGAATACCATTTCCATGAAGGAGTGTACTTGGTCAGCAACAATGCTTAGGTAGGTGGTACGTGTCAAAGTAACATGATCATGCACCCAAGGTTTCCCTTGGCAGGACCCAAGGTTTCCCAACAGAACATTGCCCAAAGCACCACACTGCCTCCACTAGCTTGCCTTCTTCCAATAGTGCATCTTGGTGCCATCTCTTCGTCAGGTAAGCAACACACACATGCGCGCACACACACATAATCACACACACACTTGACCATAGAGATGGTTGAATGAAAAACCATGATGCGTTGAGTTGCTGCTTTATCTCATTAGATATGTGCATTAATAAACAGTTGACAGTTGAACAGGTGTACATGATGAAGTGTCCAGTGAGTATATACTGTATATAGTGTGCTTGAGCATGAGTAAGCAAGAGAGAGAGGAGAGAGAGAGAGAGACATACGGATATATTAAATTGAAACAATGAACACTATGCATAAATACTATATATCTGTCAGAAACACTTTGGCATGATTTCTATATGGTCTGCGAGCCCCGTATCAATAAACACAAAAAGTACTACAGGGTTTTGTTGCTCTGTCACTGTATTTCAACAAGATGCACACCATCATTTATTGGTTTTGAACATAGAATCACTCTTAGCTTACCAGAATGCAAAAGGTAAAATTCAGGTGCTCAAAGTATTTACTGGAAGATCATAAGGCTCCACACAGGCTTTCTTTATTCATTTTAACAGTGATTCTTTTTTTAAACGTCATCTTGTATCTGTTGCACATTCATACAAGAAAATCTTTACCTTATTGTAAGGTTCTGCCTCTACAGCATTTCTTTAGAGAGAAGCTTTCAAGTAATTAAAAAAATATATTTTTAAACAATAGAATGGCATTTGGCAAAGTTTCTGATGATAGACTCATTCAACTATAAGAGTGAACACACCCAAAACATGGCAACAGTTCTGCCATGTTAGGATTATAATCACAGAAAATTGGAATCCATGCTTGAGCTTTAATCTTGAAGGGAATCCAGTGTTAAACTGTCATTTGTCAAGAAAGCTGTGCGATCTGAAATGCTTAGTGCACACAAAACTTTGGGGATATCTGTAGGAACATTTCCAACATAGATAAGAAAATCTAACGTTTTACTTGTTGGTACTTTTATACAGTGAAAAACAGGGCATTTGATGTAGCTTGTCATTAGTGTCATGCTGTTTACAGACTCTAAAATAAAAATGCCACACAGAGAAAGGCAGTGCTGAATGAAGCTGAGCAACGAGTCGGAAAAGGGGCTATGCATATCTCCTGATAAAATAAAAAAAAAAATTTTAAAGTGTGTTTTTTTTAATGTAAAAATCTAGTTGGCCTCTTTAAGCACTGGGTTACACAAAAATGTAAAAGGTGAAAAAGGCAGGAAATCTGAATGTCTAAAATGAATTTGGATAATAGATCCCCATTAATACAAAACTATAGCATAAACATGTTTTGGGTGTGTTTTTATAGAGTTACATCACTGGCTACAAATTAGAACAAGGAAGAAAGTTTTGAGTTCTGTTGCACACAAATTACCTGTGTAACACAAAAAAATTATTAAATACTATAATACTCATTATCAACAGTATAAAGATTTAGAATGCATCATTGGCATTATCATCTCAACTTGAGGACAGCACTTTTTCATAGAAGTCGATGAGTTCTGGGGTAACTATTTTCAGACTAATAATCAGTCTGAAAATGTTCTCCTTAGTTTTCATTTTCCCTTTTAGTTAATTCACAGCAGCCACTATTAAGCCAGGTTAATAGTTTCAACTGATCACAAAAAGTAGGGTTAGATTTGTTTACTCTTAAATACAGTCTTCACTGTTACATTTTGAGAGCATGCATGATCAAAGCTTATCATGCAGTAGTCATACCAAGTACAGTACATATTACTATGCAAGCAGTTAAAAAAAATGTTGTATGCATTTATTTAATCTATGGAACATTTACATTTTGTCTTAGATGTTTACAGTATTTTGTCAATGAAAATTGATTGCATGGAAAAAAAAACTCATTTAGACTACTTTTCTGAAAGAATGAATGAATGAATGAATGAATGAATGAATGGATGATGCTTAGCAAAACTTAACAGACAATATCTTTTTAAGACTAAGGGAATGTGTCCCTGAGAAAAATTTGCATGTTCTTAATATTTTGCACATGCAGGGTTAAACATAGATGGTGCACCTACTTTGGAATTTTGTTTCATACTCATATAAACAGTCTGAGAAGTAATTTGTTACAAAACTAAGATTAGACAGGATACACAGAAAGTAATCACATAATAAGAGGAAGCAGATGATTAAGATTCTGTAGACATTTCGTGTAGGTGTTTGTGCTATAAACCTAATTTTAGGTTCATTTATCATTTCTGAATGTTAAAACAAGTATAGAATTTTTTTATAAAATATTATCTTCTTAATATAGTCTTCTTAACTTTTGCAAAACAATTTTAATCTGCTTTCAAAAGTGTTGCATAGCATATGATAAAATATTTCAAGGTAAACATGCACACACAAACAGAGAAAGAGAGATTTGCAGAATTAGTTAAAATGCTCGAGGAAACCTTGATATGTTGGCTTTTGAGCATGATGGTGAGCAAATAGGAGACACAGA
This sequence comes from Clarias macrocephalus, assembly GCA_011419295.1. Taxonomy (NCBI): domain Eukaryota; kingdom Metazoa; phylum Chordata; class Actinopteri; order Siluriformes; family Clariidae; genus Clarias; species Clarias macrocephalus. The sequence continues at coordinate 22,751 of JAAGKR010006246.1, read as the reverse complement.
TAAGGACATAGCCTGAATGTGACCACTCAGCTGGTGGTGGCTCTGTGACTCACTTCTTGCTGACAACTAATGAAGAAAAACAAAATAGGAAATGTAATTTGTAGGGCACACATTAGCACAAAAGGACAACAAACTAGATTAATATATTTACGCTCTTGGCAATGTCAATCTTTATTTTTTTCTTTCATTGTTTCAATGTTTTGTGTTTTGTCTGGCAACGCTGACGGAAGCACACAGCCTAAAGTGTGTGCCGATTCAGGTTAATGACTGTACCACGGGTCTATGTTTTTCTATGTCCACCTTGAATTCTTGGCTGAATCAGTTAATGATTTTAGCAGTGGGAATAGAACATAACCTGCTTGTGTCCATTTCAGCCTGACTGCGTGTTTCATGGCAATGCATCATGCACTAGTGTCTATTTCAAGTGTCCTTCCCTGTAGGGGACTTACACAGAGGACCAGTCAAAGTGTGGTATCAAATTGAGATGACACCACATTACAGAACACATGTGCATGCAGGCCATTTTCCTTATAATGTGTCAGCCTGAAACTATGTGCATTTGAAATTTGTACAGGGTTCATCAGGGCACAGTGCTCACACGTGCACTCAGTGATGAACATCCCTACTGGCTACATCAGTAATAATTAAGTTTATGGTCAAGGTCAAGGGGAAATTTGGTCGCTATTTTTATCAGGGCTGCATTGAAAGCAGGGCTTTTGTGCACCGGCATTGCATATGACTGCTAATGTGGACCTCATTTATTACGTACATCAGGGTTCTAAATTAGCCCCTTTTTATCCGTTCAAACCAGTGGTCCTGACCTCTAGGGTTCAGATACACAATCAAGTTTTAAAAGAACTAGGAATAGAGACTGGGCTGTTAACAATTATGTATATTTTAGCTCACATAATAATGGGATATTTTATGTCCATTTTTAAATGTTTTTTTTTTTAACCAAACAAAATATTTAAAGCTGTTATGGTGCAAATTCAAAATGCTTCTTGTCTGAAAGATTTGTGTACTTACATTCTTCTAAATTGCTTACTCTTTGTTTTTGAGAACTGATGTGTAAGCATTTTCTGCAGTTGATAGAAAGAAATCAATTTTCATACCTGCTATCTTGCTTTTTTTCCAGACAGGGTGATATTTAGGTCTGTATTAACCTTTATTTAACCTTTATGTTATTTAAAAGATGTCCAATGGGTAATGCAAATGTAATGTGGACAGCTTAAGGCCATCTCTGAATACTTTTAGGTATGTTTTTACACAGTGACTTCCACACAGATGACCATGTCATTTGTATGTTATGTTCTGATATTTTATTTTATTTCAGTGAATTTCATTTATTTAAACGAAAATGGCTAAATAAGATAGCGTATGATTTTATGAACACTTAAATTAGGCAAAGCAATTAATAGATGTCAGAGTACTGCCTAATGTCTGGTAAACTGCTTTACCAGGGTTAAAATCAAATATTTGACCAAATGTACTATCTAAAATTTTAATCCTCCTCTCGTCTTTTGATTAGCATCTCACAGCCATGGGGCAGCCTTTAATTTTTGTTTGTTGTCATTTGTACCCTGAGCTGTAAAATGTGAGGTTGGGTGAATGTGCACAGTTGTGGCACTAGCTTGCCATACCAAAAAAGCAAATTATTAGATTTAATGGCATGTAGGGAGAGAAAAGCAATGAATAAATAACGGGTTATACAGTGGCAAAATTCAAATCAGTGGCAGATTGAATTTGAAGACAGAATGGCAATGTCAGAATGGATAGGCTGAGAGAAGGCTGCAATTTTCCCCACCCTGCTACAGTCCGCAGCGTGCTAATTCATGTTTCATGCTCTGCAAATGCAGGCCAAACGGCCATTTTTATTCCCCAACCCTGGCCTGTCAGGGATTTCTTTCTTTTTCTTTTTTCCCCTGAAATCTCCCCCAAAAGGATATTTCAAAGCCTGTATCCTCTTTAAAAACATTATCTGCAATTTTGTCAGGGCTTCCAGACTATACACGCGAGGCTTGATGGCCCTTTGGTGTGCCATTTCTAAGACCCGTTGTCCTAAGTGGCTGGAAGCCTCTTTTTACAACCAGCACGTCTCAATGGCGTCTTCAAAGCACCCCGGCCCCGGTTCACTATGTGTGTGGGTAAAAAAAAAAGGCCACTGTAAATGCTGTCCTAATGACTCTCAGCAGGGTAACCCTTCATTCTTTTAGAAAGAGATGGGGAATAAAATGTCTGTGGCATTATGTGAAGCCTATGTGAATTCTGTTGGGATTCAACAAAGAAAACCCTCCTCCTGGCAAATGGTGCATAATGGGATACATTAGTATATTACGGATCTGCTGGAGATTCGTATATTTATGTGTGCACAAACACATGCATAATAGTTTAAACATACTGTATGTTTGCACACATGTATAATCTTTTACTTTATAGAGGAAAGGGTCTTAAATAGTGTACAGTGTCTTCACTTAGAACGAGTATCACAATGCCTGGTCTAGGTTAAACAGCCCCGGAGGTAGCAAGGCATGTGAAGGTCATGTGAAAAACCACACGCGCGCACACACACACACACACACACATGCACGCACGCACACACACACACACACACATGCACACACACACACACACACACACACACACACACACACACACACACACACACACACACACACACACACAGCACAGAAAAGATGCAATATGGAAATGTGGTCGACCATGTAAAATAATGTTTTATGCATTGTATCTATTAAAAAATATAAAACATCTGTATCAGTGTAGTGGGCTATATAAATAAAACCTCACTAAGATGGTGCCTCAAATTAATGACAAAAAAACTGTTGATTTTTTAGGCTGCAAAAACTGTTGTTTTTTTGTATGATACATTGCTATGCATATCTATATTTATTTCTGTTCCTTCTTCCTATATAATATATTTGTACTCAGTTATATCCAAAACATTCATAAATAGAAGTAAATATTTAAGACATGACAATGGTCCATGCATTATACTCCATTGCAGATCACCCACGAAAGGAAGAATTAAAAAGGCATTCTCTTTTTGGTCATTTTGTGTCTGATAACTTCAATGAGCATTTGTGCTATAAACAGAACCATACATTTTCCTCATATTATAAACTAATACTATTACATTAGATGGTTTATTACACCATAACAGCATATATGTTTGGTGAAATATGACGTTATATAAAGACAGGTCTTTATTGAGCTGTTTTCATTGCCTAGAGTAGATCCTAGGACCACCTGCAGATCGTAAGTTACTGAGGTTTAGAGGTTATTCTGCTGTAGAGTAATAGATGGTTTGTTAGGGCCATTAAGCACTGATGCTGTCTCTGGGTTGAGAGGGTAGAGTGAAATTGTTGAAAGGAGGGTCAGTGCTGGTAGGACAGGTAGGCAGATGAATAGGCAACTGAATGGAGGGCAAGAGACACAGACAGAGAGTGATGGCAAACCAAGAGTAACAGCACACAATGTATGGACTCATAGAGTGCATTTAGGGAACTCAAGGATGGATCGTCTTTGAACACTAAGTAAAAACTAAAAAATACTATGTCCTCTGTGCAGTGGTTGCAGTCCCAGGATGACATTAATGAAACAATAATCTGGTCCATCCTAAAAGTAATTGATGTGTGTAGCAAAGATGGGAAGTGGACCTGGTTTGACCTTCCCACTGTAAGACAATGAAACTTCACTAGCTGTATTGTTGGAGGAAATAGCTCAATTTACCACTAGCAAACATGGGATAGTGGCATTCTAATCCCAAAGTCATCTGTCTGTGATAGACATCAATTAAGGCACTTATGTGCCTAATGATCAGAAATAAAAAACTAATTGGTCTATCTGGAGGTAGGATCTCATCTCTACCAGTGTGTTGTGGCAGAGATGCACTTAACGGAGATTGTTCAAGCTTAGAGCCCAAGGTCATGAACACATTTTTCATTGATCTATTGGTCTGGCTATTTCCTGTTCTTTGATTTTCTTTTTTTGAACACATACTGTAGTGGTAGGCACAACCAATCTTCCATGGCAAGAATCCTTTCATGCTGTTGGATCACATACTATAGATGCAACATGTCTTCAGAAAAACATATTTTTCATATTTCTAAATGTATTTATAGGTCATGTAGTTAAATTAAAAGAGCAGGTACATTACTATAATTCACATTAAAACATTATGTATGCAAATGAGCACTCTCTAATAACATCTCTGTTCAAACGCCTTTGAATAGCCCACAGTACATTATGCAAGTTGCCGTTGATGAAGTAAAATATAGTTTGTAAAACTGCTACTTTTTTCTCCTGGTTTCAGTTGAAATAAAATTTTATAAACACACAACAACCACAACATCTATAACAACAAAAACTACAATTAAATATTTATTTGTTTGACAGTCCAAATTTGTGCATGTCTGTTTCACAGTCATGAGTGTTGCTGGCCCTTTATAAGCTGCTATATAGGGGTAAAATGGAGGGCAGAGTGTGGTATAAGGGGCTTCCACTTTAGCAGCCCACTACCATGTTCCTGGACAGGGATCCCAAGGGAGGTGACTTACCCACAGCTTGGGGTTAATTGCACCACTGGAGGGAAATGCCGTCTTTCATTTGGTGAATGGTTGTGAAGGCGGTTTGTAACATGCCACGATGTGCACTGTGGAGAAAGAAGCGGAGACAGGAGGAGAAGTAGCCTGCTGAGTGCATTGGTTGCTTGATAAGGGAGGCAGACAAACAATAAGAGACTTGCCTTTTGGGGGTTTTATCACAAATATCCACTTTGATTTTAGAGCAGTTGTGAAGTATTAAAAAAAGGAGAAAGAAATAGGCAATTACACATAGTGTTGCCAAACATTTTTCTAAATATTTCCCTGCCATTTTGCAATGTATTGCATTTGATCTTAAGGACTAAATCTGTTGTTAGTATGAAGTAATAATGATACTGGTAAAGTGATGGAAGTGTCATGGAAGTGTCTAATATCCCAGTGACATATTTAGTTGGTTTATTTAATAAAGAATAGTCTGTCTTGGACGAAAAGAGAAAACAGAGAATCATAATAACTTGACTAATAACATAATAACTAGAATGACAAAGACATGCTTGATTTGGACAATGGGAAGCATTGCAGCTTTACAACTACAGGAATATGATTTGATAATCAGCTAAGGTTACTGTCTGTGTGGAGAATCTGTTTATGTGTCCAAGAGGGCCCTTCTGGGTCTTTTCAAATCATAAGTCATACTGGTAGGTCAACTGTTCAGTATATCGTGTTCCAGCCTTGTGGGTGCTATTTGTGTGTGATAAAGTTACAATATTTAAGGTAACTCATCATGTATGCTGATGTATGTGTATAGTAGTTGCATCAAACAGAAACGTTTTTGAATGTCATACTTGAACTTTTCAAAAACATATTTTACTTGCTGATGAGGATATTAAACTGATGTAGAAAGTAGTGTTCTCTGTAAAGGACGACTGATTTTCATCCTTCATGATCAAACTCACTGATCCCATGAACTCGTTGAAGGTATTTTCACTTACCTCAGTATGCCCACCAGTGTGACAATAGTGCATCTGTCATGGTTAAATTTCCCCTTCAGCAGTCCAGGCAGTAATTAATTTCCATGTTTAACCGGAAGGCAAAATGGTGGTGTCCTGGGACATGGTGCATGACACCAACCTGCATCCTGGATTGTGTGGATTAGGATAATTAGCCCCCGGAAGAGAGTGTAGACAGATGGAGAGAGGAGATGATCGTGTCCATACCCATCTCTCTGTGCTCTCTCTTAGCAGATTTCTAAGCACAAGCTGTTTCCACAGTAACTAGAAGACTCATCATGGTCTTTTTGTAGTCATGTATATTGAGCTTTGTGTGGGGTTCTTAAATTCTGGAATAGATTGTTTGGCTTAAAACGCTATACAGGATTCATAAGACCATTTTTCTATATAATTCTAATGAAAGTTTTATGAAATGCCTTTATATATAAATAATTGTATAATCGTATATTGTATAAACAATATATACTGTGTGTATACACTCATGCACACACCACACAGCTATAAATTTTAAACCATTAACATTAAAACCACCTGGGTTTTGAGTTCCCCTCATGCCACCTTTGCAGCTATGGCCCCTCGGGGTGAGACTCCACAGGTCATCTAGCAGTATTCTGTAATGTCTGGCACCGGGAAATTAGTCGCAGATCCTTTGGATGCTGTGGGTTCTGGGATGAGGCCTGTGTGGATCGGGCATGTTTTTTGGCACAGACAATGGATGCTCCATCAAATTCGGATCTGGGAAAATTGGAGGCCAGATCAACAATGTTAAACTCTTTGCCTGCTGGGCCCTGTGTGTGGCAGGTTGTCATGCACTGTCTCTTTTTGCCAATTTGTGCTGCATTGGCTTTTCTGTGGGAATATAGCAGATGGGCTGGCCCTTGGTCCCTGTGAACGTAAATGGGCCTTGGGTGCCCATGATCCTACCATGATCACTAGCATATATTTGATAATCAGAGATTGCTGAAACTTCTAAAATTGTGTTAAGAATTCTCAAATGCATGTTTCATACCTGGAAGGATAGTGGTGAACCATTACCTTCAAGGAATAAGTGTAGTTGGATTTTTTTTAATGATTGGAGATCACTTACAGTATAGATTTCTTGAAATCAAATCATAAAAAAACAGCAAGCGTAAAACTCATGTCTATGTTTAATAGTGGAAGTAAGAGCATTTCCACATGTACAGTGTAAAGTTTGGGACTAAACAGCTGTGTAGCCTTGAGGAAAACACTTTTCAGTGAGGCTAATTGGGAAAAAGGGCTTCAGTTTGCTAGGGAGTATAAATAATAGCCTATAGATAAATAATAGACATGCGGTCTGATGAGTCCAGTTTTACCCTGTCTCAGAGTGATGGGCACATGAGGGTAAAAAGAGAGGTGGATGAAGTGAAGCCCTCATCATGCCTAGTGCCTTCCACACAAACATATGGGAGAAGTGTTATGATCTGGGGTTGCTTCAGTTGGTCAAGCCAAGGTTCAGCATTGTGAAGTGCCAAAAGAATTAAGTCAGCTGACTACCTGATATAACGAATGACCAGGTTTTTCCATCAATAGATTCTTCCCTGATGTCACAGGCATATCCTAAAATGAGGATACAATTTGAAAGGATTCGTCAGGCTCAAATTGTGAAAGAGTATTTTAGAGAGCATGATCATCAGATTCTTTGGGATGTGCTAGAAATAATTTTACAAAGCAATGAGACTCACCCATCATCAATACAGGATCTTGGAGAGAAATTAATGTGACTCTGGACGGAAATAAATGTTGTGACATTGCATCATCATATAGATGAAAATGAAATAATACAGAAAACAGGCATTTCATGTCATGAAAGACACATAACTTCGTATAACCTAAACGAAGTTGTGGAAAATAGGATAGGTGCCATCTATAGCAAATAGTGCAAATAATGCTTTTCCTTCTTTAAATAACTGTCTATAAAAAAAGAATTATCTATAAATCACACTGTTACTTTTTTCAATGTCCATTCTGGTAAATAAAAATGTTTCTAAATATATTGTGTAATATTTCATATGGAAAACCATTAAAAACTAAATATTCTTTTCATTATCTTCCCACTCTCTTATGATGACTAATCCCTTATGTTTGAAGATTTCTTAATTTTTAGGTGCACATTGTCTCTAGTATGATTGTAAGTATGATTTTTTTTTAGATGATCAGTCAGAGCAAGCTCTGTGACAGCAGCCCTGCTCAGCCTCCAGACTCTCTCAGGCTCTTAATGAAAAGGAGAGTGGACTTGTTGCGAGCCGCTGATGCAGAAAACATTAACTCAGCTCAGCTACAGTGGCACAAACGAGTGCCTTAAACTGATCTTGGGCCATGGAGAAGAAAACTCAGCTCAGTAACTCTGGCTTTTCTGGTTTTGTCGATCGTGATATTGGTTGTATTATCAGCACAGACAAGTCACATACTGAAATTAAATGTGGACATCTTGTGAATGTGGACATTCTGATTTATTAAAGAAAGCCTGAGAACTTATAATAATATAACAATAATAATAATAATAAATATAGCAATATATTATTCGTTATAATCATTTGTTTTGTCATGCACAGCTTCAGCCTCCTTTTTTTGATGCTTTAAATTAGAAGTTTGCTTTTAAAATATCTGTTAAAATCTATTTACTTATATATTGGAAGAACAACATATGAAGAGTTTAATTGCAGAACCCAAGAGTATTAATGGGGGATTCAATTAATAAATATTTTGAGATTTGTTGCATATAAAAACATAAAAAAGAAATGAAGAGCCTGAGTAAAAAAAAAAAGCAACCCAAAAAGGTCAGTTTATGAAGCATAATAAGCAATATCATCATTACACAAATGACACAAATCCTATTTTTCACGAAGTCTCCTGCGTTTATGTTTTTAGATCTTTTTTGTCAGATGTTACTATAAGTATAATTACAAGCATTTCATAAGTGCCAAAGACATTTTATTGACAACTAGATGTGCCTGCAAATTTGTTCGCATGGAATTTAATTGCATACTCATAAGCACGTTTAAACAAATGTACAACAGCATCTGTTGAATTTTGGAATGAACTAAATTTTTTACATGAAGTGCGAATAAAGGTGTAAGATTGCGTTCATTAAGTAGATTTTAATTGCACACTCATAAGCACGTATTAAAAAATGTACAGCACCATCTGTTGAAAAAATCATTACTTCCTCTCAAAATTCAAGGTCGATTTTATTTAGGGCGTTTTCCATTTAAATTCCAAATTATTATTATTCTGTTCTCGTAAACCGATTGTGATGAAACAAAGCCTATATGTTACCTCAAGCTGAGCCCATGAAAGCCCCATTAAAATGTAAGAAGTTTTTACAGTTTTTACAAAAACCATCTTGATGTGTTCTATTACTCATCTTACGTCCCCTCAAATTATTTTTTCGCAAATATCTTCAATGTACAGACATGCCAACTTTACATTTTTATTATATGTACAGTTTATATTACATTAAGTTTATGTAAAAAGTCAATATTTGCAGGGTTGACCCTTCTTTTTCAAGACGTCTGCAATTCTCTTTTGCATGCTGTAAATCAACTTCTGGGCCACATCATGACTGATGGCAGCCCATTCTTGCATAATTAATGCTTGGAGTTTGTCAGAATTTGTGGGTTTTTGTTTGTCCACCTGCCTCTTGAGGATTGACCACAAGTTTTCAATGGGTTTAAAGTCTGTGGAGTTTCCTGCCATCATCCCATGTTTTTCTCCATGAGCCACTTTGTTACTGTATCACTTTTGCCTTATGGCAAGGTTCTCCATCATGATGGAAAAGGCATTGTACGTCACCAAACTGTTCTTGAATGTTTGGGAGAGGTTGCTCTCAGAGGATGTTTTTGTACCATTCTTTATTCATGCCTGTGTTCTTAGGAAAAAATGTGAGTGAGCTCACTCCCTTGGCTGAAAAGCCACTCCACACATGAATAGTCTCATGATGCTTTACTTTCGGTATGACACAGGACTGATGTTAACACTCACCTTTTCATCATTATTTTTTATATATAATATAATATAATATAATATAATATATTATACAGTACAGACCAAAAGTTTGGACACACCTTCTCATTCAGCGAGTTTTCTTTATTGTGTTCTTTATTGTGTTCTTTAGCCCAAACAAGTCTTTTCTGCTTGTTGCCTGTCCTTAGCAGTGGTTTCCTAGCAGATATTCTACCATGAAGGCCTGATTCACACAGTCTCCTCTTAAAAGCTGTTCTAGAGATGTGTCTGCTGCTAGAACTCTGTGTGGCATTGACCTGATCTCTAATCTGAGCTGCTGTTAAACGGCAATTTCTGAGGCTGGTGAATCGGATGAACTTATCCTCCGCAGCAGAGGTGACTCTTGGTCTTCCTTTCCTGGGGCGGTCTGCATGTGAGCCAGTTTCTTTGTAGCGCTTGGTGGTTTTTGTGACTGCACTTGGGGACACTTTCAAATTTTTCCCAATTTTTCGGGCTGACTGACCTTCATTTCTTAAAGTAATAATGGCCACTCGTTTTTTTCTTCAGTCGTTTTTTTCTTGCCATAATACAAATTCAACCTCTTTGAATGAGACGGTGTGTCCAACCTTTTGGTCTGTACTGTATATTATGTATTAGACTTGAAAGTTGTAGGAAAGACTCATTATGAAAGAATTATTAGCTCAGGTAGATAAAATCAACAAGCAGGTACTTAATCTCATGATACAGCTGTGGTGATGATAAGAATCTGTTATCCTTACCCATCTCCTATTTCTTGACAAATCTGCTTTAAAACTCCCAAGATAATTTATTGTACTGGTGGGGCTTAGAACATGACAGATAAACAATAAACATGTGTGGATGTGTTTTATCAGTTGTTTTCTGTGTTGAGTGATTTCTCTCAAACTGGGGCAATAAGGATCTGAAGGTATCTGTATTTACATTACAAGCCTGGCACTTTTCACCTGCTTGACAGGTGTGCCCATTGTCTCATGAGCCCTTGAAGCCTGTCACTCTGACAGATGGTGAGTTTCCATTCATTTTGTTTCTCCCTCTCCTCAGCAGAAAACCCAGGAGAAGCAATTGACTAGTGAACGCAGTCCTGAGCATGCATGTTTGCCACACTGTCCACAATAGGGTTTCTGCAGTGGGAGCATGCTTTTGTTTAATCAATTGTTTAATTATTGTTTTACTTTTGCAAATTTAATTTACATTTTCATCAGAGATAATGGGTTACTTGTTATGGATGTGTACCAGCTGTGACAAAGTTGTCTGTAAAGATTATCCTGACAACCCTGATGATGATTATTATTTCATGTATATATGAAAAACACACGTTTTAAGAGTTTTATCATCAGGTTGTGATGGCATCCACTGAGCTAAATTTAGTCAAATGAAAACCTAATTGTCATTCTTTGACAAGTGTTGTGTGTTAAAAGGTGACACATTACTGATGCACAGCATCACCTGGTAATTCCTCAGGAAAAACTAAATTATACAAAAAAAGTCATATATAAGGGCAAGCAATGAATGTAAAAAAAAAAGTTTTAAAAAAGAAAATAAAGTATACTTTTCTCTCTCTCTCTCTCTCTCTCTCTCTCTCTCTCTCTCTCTCTCTCGTTTTACACACACACACACACACACACACACACACACACACACACACCTTCTTATATAATCATAAATAAAAAACATTCAGTTGTATTATACTAATACAGAAGACATTGAAATTATAAACAAAACAAATATGGTATTATTAAGTCAACATGTGTTAAACAACCTCAAATGTTTTATAATTCTGATTCTACAACATAGACACCTTTTGCTTTGACGACAGCTTTGCACTCTCTTGGCATTCTCTCAGTCTACCTCATGAGCCCCAGTCACCTGGAATGGTTTTCCAATAATCCCATTCTACACCTTCTCCATTTTTCACAGTTGGAACCACACATTCAGAAACCATCTCTTTATCCTCCTTACGTCAACAAAGACATGGCAGTGAGAACCAAAAATCCCACATTTGGATTCCTAAGACCAATGGACAGTGTTCCTCTGATCTGATGTCCATTTATTGTGTTTTGGCTTAAGTAAGTCTCTTCAGCTTGTTGTTCTTCTTAGGTAATGGTGTCTTTTCCAGAAATAAACAATGAAGGTTTCACTCATACAGTCTCCCCTGAATAGTGTACTGTGGAACCTCGGATTGCGAGTAACAGGGTTTGTGAGCGTTCCCGCAAGACAAGCAAAGATTTTTAATAAATTTTGACTTGAAAAACGAGCAAGTCTTGGTTTCTCAAGTGCTCGTCTCTCACTGGTATAATCAACATCCGTGCATGTACTGTTTACTGTAACACTGTGCCCATGTGTGTGCGCCTAAAACATCTTTTATATTGAATGCATGTGTGTACAGCGTGTACATATAAACAAAATTTTAAACTAGATGCTTAAAATTAATCAAAGAAGACAGAGATATAACAGAATTTTTTTTTCTATCAGAGCATAGCAATTAGTTAAAAGCAACTTTAAAAAAAAGATATGTTTCATGTGCTGATTTAAATCTCTAGACAGTAATATTCAACTATCTGTCAAGACAGCTTTGCTATTATTTTGTATTTGGAATAGAAAAATCCGAATCAGCTGAGGTGGGGTTCATACGGGATGTGATAGTGTAGGAGATCGGACAAATAGGATGGGGGCAGGTGGTGGAGGGCTGTGTAAGTGATGAGAATGTTGAATTGGATGTGGTAGTAGACTGAAAGCCAATAAAGTTTGGTGTGATGTGGTTATGAGAACGAGAGTAAAAAGGCCGGTGACAGAATTTTGACGGAGGTTTTGACAGTAAACCAAAATAATGTTATTGCAGTAATCAAGTCTGCATCTAATAAACATATTGAAGAGTATTTCTGCCGCCGAGAATGACGGCGAAGATCAAAGCCTAGCAATGTTTTTTTGGTGTTTTAAATATTTGGTTAATATGATGTTCAAATGAAAGCTTGATTTGGATATGGGAAAAGTGAAGACCACTACTTAGAAAAGTTATTTTTGGTTTTTCTAAGGAGTTTTGGACTAATGGGTATAATTTCTGCTTTAAAACTGTTCCGTTTAAGTATGTTCAGTGTATGAGTTTGATGTTTGATCAGTATGAGGAGGTTATTAGCAATGTTGAGAAATCCTGTTTTAATGTTTTTTTCATGCTGAGAGTGAAAACCAGTTAGGTTAGGCTTTAAGCTGCGATGCCACAACTCTTTCCGAAATAGTGGATAAGAAAGGTAGATAAGAAATGGGTTTGAAATTGGAGAGGATGTCTGGAAGTAGATTTGTAAAGATAAATATACAATATAATGTATATTAAATTGTTGATTGCCTTTCCCAAAATGTTTCATTCACAAGATAGATCCAGGGCTTATGCATAGATAGACAGAAACTCCAAAAGGTTTTTTCACAGGATCAAAGCAAATCAATTGCTGCGATCAGCACGAAAATGCTCCCATAACAACTTATCTAGAATGCATATAATTTGGTGTCAAAATTGCTTGGTAAGCTATCACCTAATTCTTCTTGTCAAAAAGAATGGGGATTAATTTGTGGAAAATATTAAGAAATGAATTATTGAACAGCTTGGTGCTCATGCCAAATGGGCTTCATGATTGATGGAGTGGACTTAAAGTGCACTCTTACTACACAAAGTGTTTTTTTTATTGAACATGACACTGGGTCATGTCTTGTATCACCTGTGTGTTGGACCCAGTTATAACTGGATCTTTTTCTCCCTGTTAATTAGAGTAGCTGACACTCAAAGGAATTGAGTACAGGGGTGTATAGCACAAGTGAATACTATTAATCGTTGTGACTCATTCAGACACTACACACAGTTTCTGAAGTCTCTTGGCACATTTAATGGCACCTATTTCACAATACAGAGTGAGTTTATGAGAAGGGTGGCACAGAGGTGGGATCTGCAATGTTGGCTTGTGATGAGGCAGAGGAGTACAGAAAAAGCGGTAGAAAAAAAGCTTGGTGCTAGGAGCAGAAAAGAACAAAGAGTACAGAGAAAAGTGTTGTGCATGCTGCTTACAATCTTGTTCACCTGGAAAATTGTAAGCATCTAAATAGCACATAATTTCAATTGTGTGGTTCATCCTAATCTTCAGTGATTCACATAGATTTTTCCATGCTTTTGTGTAGTTCATTCCATTTTCCTTGTATGTTTTATTCTGTGCATGCGTGAGCTTTATAAATGTATTAAAGAGCTAAGATTTATGTAACCCAAAGATAGGCGATCTAACACTGAACAATGAACTTAGTACCAATTTAAAACGTTTTATCCTTTTCAATGGGTAAAATATAAAATCTGCTCTACATGCAGGCATTTCCCTTGTCTCTCATCCCCTGGCCAGCATGTTCACACGTTAGTATAATCCATGAAGTACTCTTAAGTTTGGCCATGTGGATACATTTTGATATATACATGTCTGCCAAACACTAAGCATTTAACTGTGTCAGAATAGCAGGGAGAACCATGTTTTGAGGTGGCTGGGTTTACAAAAAATAAGTAAAGGATTTGTTTTTCTTTCTTTCTTTTTCTTTCTTTTTCTTTTAAGAATTTGGCTAAGAAAAGTATTGTAACCAAATGTTAGCACACACTGATATTTGTCAGCCATGCATGGTTGCCAGCAGTGTAATTTCACTGGGGGGTTTAATAGTATGCCATCAGAAATCCTGCAGCAGGGCAGCTTCCAGCGGTAATGAACTTGTCAGCTCTGTAGCATTCTGAGTCTCATGTTGCTGTTATTATTCAATTCAGGATTGTGCTCGCTTTCCATTCACCACATTGATTCCTCAAATGCCACCAGGCCTCTTGTTTCACACAATGCATATTTTCTGCTTAGTCCCATTAGACCTAAGCTACTGTATTGCCCCTTGTTTTAAACAAATTTTGCTCAGTAGGTCCATTGTGGCTATCTTTAAATGTTAAACAGTTAGATAAATGTGTATTATTTTCTATAGTTCAATAAGACACTTAACATTTAGCATTTGTGTACAAAACATCTAGAACACATGCATGTAAGTCCCAATTTACAGTAACTAGACTGAACAGACTGATAGATTGTACAGTCATACATATTAATGTATTCATCTTAGTGGCTAATGTACGTACTTGTATATATTTACGTTACTACTTAAAGTGTTAGTATGCTGAGGCTGTTATTTGCAGGGACATATGCAGGAACACCACCATGTAAATGGGCTTTGCATGAAATAATATTGCTTACTAAATATTCATATATAGCAAATTGCAGATGTGCATAAAACAAGTAAATAAACAGTGAATAGTTTTTTGGCAGTATTAGCAGCTTCCTAATGCTTTATTTTAATTTTGTGTTTAAATATGATAACCTATTATTGCATTCAGATAATAATTATTGTTTCTGTAACTATATAAGAACCTTTACTGTAAAATATGAATAATATTGTTTCTCTTTGGGTTACTCGTACTTATATAAAATTGTAATTTATCTCAATATCTAATTTAGATATCCTGTTTATTTCAATAACTATATTATTTATCATATTTCAGGTTCAAAAGAGATGAGGAATGTGGAAATGTGAATGAGGAAACAAATGTGTGTATATACTTCCCTGTGATGAACTGGAGTCTGATCCTGTGTGTATTTTTGTGTTTTTTCACCATGATAAAGCAGTTGTCCTGCATTTTAGAGACTATTAGGTCTGTAGTATTGAATTTGCAAAATTAATATACTATAGCATATTTCTTGAAACATGTAGTCTTCAGTTTCACATAAATGAAGATAATTGAATGAAAATAGCATAGTCAAATACAATATAATTGCTTATACTAATTAGGGCATTTTATTATTTTATTAAATTTTTTTCTGTAGTTACGGTGAAAGTCGTTAATACTTCTATTGTCATCCAGCCTCATGGTCCCATTACTGCCGGCAGACATGACACTTTGACATCCTATGAAGGATGTATAGAGAACATTCATATTCTCTGTATTTAAGAATGCATGTGTGGCTTCTGAGATATATGACTGTATAAGAGAAACGTGTGTAACAAAGATGTGTTCTTTAATGACTAGGTAAATAATAGGCCTGGGAAGGCCCGGTGTTCCACCACTAACAAAGCATTACTGCTTGTTAGCTGTCAGGCAGAACAGCTGTCAGTGAGTAAGCTCACTTCATGTTGGAGATCAGGCAGAACAGAGTGAACATTCTGTACTGTGCAACTGGCGTGACTTCTACTCAGGAAAATGCAGAAGAAATTTATGTTGAGAATGCAGACTGCTCACATGTGAGACAAGCGTCTAATAGGGAAGAAGGTAAAGGCTCTTAACACGTAGCTTTTATTTCTAAAAAAAGACATTTAATAATCACATAACGTCATTGTTTACCTGAAGATTGAAGTATTTAAAAATAGCCTTCATTTAAATCCTTATGTGTTAAAGATGCACCATTGAAGGATTCAAGAGCGTTACAAACATGAGCCTATGCCCAATATCATGGGCAAAGTCTTTTTCAAATCCATTTAAAAGAATTAGTATGTGTCTGATCATTTTCAGTTTATTTTATTCCAGTACTTAGTATTTTGTTCTTCTTAAGTCATCAGCAATTTTAAAAACCTCTTCTAAAGGTGGCAAAAGATGCTAAATTTTGAAAGTTGTAATGGAGACTAGACAATGACGGCCTGATAAATGTCTGGATATGCACTTGTGACATTATACACAATCATACACACTTTCTTGGGATCACTTTCCAAAGGTTATCAGAATTGCATCAAAACCCTAAAATAGCCAAATAAATTAACAGACCTCAGGATTTTAATGATGCCCAGAAGCAAAATCCAATCTGATAATGCCCTATGATATTAAGTTAACTTGTGTAGATTTATTAACTAAATATTTTTTTATCTACTAAAGACAAATTTTACAAAGTTCTTTAATAATAAATTAGCTTACATATAATTTTTTTTTAAAGCCTCACTTAATACTCTTACTAAACTGGATTGTCTTCTTAGCTTTCATTCAAAACAGAACCAGTGAATAGGAATAATATATAACAGATTAATGAATAAAAGACAGTGAGTAACTAAATAATTTAAACATGGAAATGTTGGAGGTCCTTGACCCAAGATACTGATCTCGTTAGCAATATAATATACGGTAGTACTTGCATTCTAAAATACTGGGTTGGTCGTTCTTATGTCCTAAATTTATTTGTTGTATATTGTGCATTATTTTTTATTATGCGAGGAGCTATGCATTCTGAATCTAAGTAGAAGATGATATATGGTACACTTGTTTAACTTGAACTGAGCAAGTAATAAAATGTGTCCTTGTCAATTGTCAGTTCTTTCTGCCTGAATTCCTGTGTAGGCATTTAAGGTACATTAACTCACATCAGGTCAGTGACAGAATTCCACTTGTGTTCATTTGAATTTGCAAGAACTCGCGTCAGTGCAATCAATAAATTTCAGTCACTTATACAGGCCCTAATTGGCTTTGATACGATGCTTGCAATGTTTTTCAGGAACAATTGATAGCATGATAAAGGCATTCTATTATAAACCCACACCTGTAAAATGGTGATTGAATGCAATTTTCCAGATGGTCTCATGGCTCTCAAGAAATAACAAGCTTGCCATGTGAGATAGAGATCCTTTGACAAAAATATTTAGAGCAGAGATTTAATCATATCTATGTTTTATAAGTCTTCTATTTAGTTAATTTTCTGTGATATCATTAAATAGTTTTCCATGATTTTCTCTAGAAAAATGTCTACTGCAATGTATGACTGAAGATAACATCATGATTTAGATTATTTTAGTAATTTTATAATTCAATAATGTTTCTCTTTAAGGCTGAAATGAATAGTGAGTTGAACTTGCTTATGCTGATTACATTGGCTCTATTAGTGCCCTTAAGTGCTAGTTTATCCATATATTCTTGAAGGACACAATGCACCAGAGAGGATATGAGCTTATTTTACAGTTGAGACCTGGTGTATGGCCACTTAAGTTATTTGTGGGTGGACACAATGTCACACACTTAATTTTGGGTTTGTTAAAATGACCAAAGAAAAGTCTACACAATTGTTATTTTAGTCGCTCTTGTCCTAGAAATTAGCCAGGGGTGTCCCAAAAGATATGCCCTGACCCTCCCCCTGTAGTAGGTTTGCACAGGAACAGCCTCTTTAGCCAAAAGTGGGGCAATTTTATATTTAGTATTGCCCGCTTGCTCCTTGAAAATGGGGTAATCTAATCTCCAGCCGGGTGGACAGAGGTTCACCACTTCAAGGTGATCTTCTGAACTCCAGCTCTTGGCACTCATTGCTCACTGATCATCTCGTGGTAGGGTTTGACCACTAGATGATGAGCTTAATAAGGTGTGTTAAGACTAGAGAAACCTTGAACCTTTATATATATATATATATATATATATATATATATATATATATGTGTGTGTGTGTGTGTTCTGTTGAGAACTATTCCTCTTGAGAACTGGCTCTTTGGAAGTAAAATATAAAGAAATGAGGCGATTCTCATTGAACACTACTTTTTTATTTATCTATTTTTAAAAAAGAAATTATAGCAATAAAACCCTCAAAACTTTCAAGGCTCTGTTGAAACCGGCATTAAGGGACTGAGTAACATGATTGCTTTCATACTAGAATGAAGATATCTTCAGATGCTGCCAGTTGATGGTCAAAACAGCCAGCTAATCAAGCACAATCCATAAACAATGTCAGCAGAGTCTCTAACAAAATTGGAAATAACATTCACTTGCTAAACTCAGTTTAGATATTAATTGCTTCCTAAAGTGTAAAATCAATGTCAATTACAACACCCCTAGTACTGCCACTGTGTACTGGTTATCTTACCCTGTGATCTGGGTTTTGGAGATCCATTTTCTTCATGGGAGTATTTGACCCTTAGGATACATCCAGCCTGCTGTTTTTGGCTCAAGAATTAAAAGGTCTCTTAGTGTCGCCTTAATGAAAATGATGCCCCCAAGCTGCAGAAAGATGCTTGTGCTCTCTCTCTCTCTGTCTCTGTCTCTCTCTCTCTCTCTCTCTCTCTCTCTCTCTCACACACACACACACACACACACACACACACACAGAGATGTCTGTTGTTACAACTCCCTACTGTTTCTCTCTTGCAGACAAAAATAGGATTGTGTGTCTAAGATGCTTTTGTCGATACCCAGATGGATCGGATGATGAATTGTTTGAATAGGAGAAAGAAGAAAAGGCTGAGGCAACAAATTCCTAAAATTAACAGCACACGCTGAGTGCATTTTCCCTGTCACATTTAGCCACTTTATTTCTTGTTCATTCACAGCCATAATTTTGTGAACAATATCCTGGTGTGTGTGTGTCTGTGTGTGTGTGTGTGTGTGTGTGTGTGTGTGTGTAGAGAAAGAATAATGGGGTAGAGTGTGCCAGCTGGGCTGTTAATGGAGCTCAGTCTTCATACTGGAGCAAACTGGTGATTCTAGAAACTCAAAGTGTGTGTGGGGAAAAACATGGTGCCTGAGGGAATGCAGCTTTTACTGAGCATAACATGAGAAATAACCTTTACATCGTCAGTAAGGCTCTGTTTGAATGAACCTAATTTCAAGTTGCTGTTTATTGTTTGTACGTTATTTCAAGAGCTGCTGGGGTGCAGTTTAGCGTTTAGCATTTTGATTGTAGCTGTAGACACCATGCTGGGTTTTTGTGGGAAATCTAATTTGATTTTCCTGATTTTTTTTTTTTTACTAAAAAAAAAAAATAAAAATAAAAATAAAAAAAAAAAAAAAATAATAATAAAATTAAGCACAATGGATATATGGCTATGGAAACAAGGAATTATACATGTATATAAACTGTAAAGTTGGCATGTCTGCACATTACAGATATTTGCGAAAAAGGATTTTTGGGGGAATGGGGGAATACAAGATGAGTAATAAAACACATCAAGATGGTTTTTGGAATTTTTGTCTGTCTGTTTGTTTGTGCATGCATTACGTAAAAACTCCTGAACAAATTTTAATGGAGTTTTCACAGTTGTATTTGGCCGAGCTTGAGGTAACACACAGGCTTTGTTTTATCGTAATCAGTACATAGGAAGAAAAGATATGCTACTTTGAAATTTAAATGGAAAACGCAATATTATAAAAAGAATCGACTTTGAACAAATCAATTCATCTCAAAATACAACAGATGGCGCTTGACATTTTTTAATACGCACTTATGTGTGCTATTAAATTCCACGCTAATGAAGTCCCAGGCACATCAAGTGTATGTATACAATTTTTTTGTATAAAAAAGATAATGTGATCATAACCCATTACACACTATTGTATTTTATCTTAAGCCAACTTTATGCTATTTTTTTTTTTACTTTGCAAACATATCTTCTGGCATTTTTGTCGGGCGTACAATAGATAACAGAATTGTATCCATGAAATGCCATGCAATGGTTGATATTATGTCCATGGCCACCAGCGACAGCACTCACAGCTGCTGCTAGTGAAAAAGACTGGCTCCTCTCCTGCTGAGCTCTTGCTTCTTTGTCTTGCCATGTATGATGATGCCAAGCATTTGATTCAGTTTCTATGTGCTGTGTGCATGAGTGTGTGTGCTTGTCTGAATGTTTCTGTGTGTGTGTGTGTGTGTGTGTGTGCGTGTGTGTGTGTGTGTGTGTGTGTGTGTGTGTGTGTGCACCCTTGGCAAAATGTACCCAATACACACTGGTTAGGATGCTAATGATACACTAGCTAGTGTTGAATGTCCTGTGCAGTGTGTTCTCATAAACCTCACATATTTTAGTGTATGATAGGCATGTTTTGAATCCTCCCTGCTGGCTTCTCTGTCAACATTTTACTCAGCTCTCATATGGATGTGGCTCTCGATGCCACTCATATTTATGACTTGTTTTTGTCTTTAGCATGAAGCTTTTCATGATTTGTGTTTCGGGGGTTGTGTTAACAAAAACATGTAAATGAGCTACACTTGTGGGGGTCTGGTGTGGGAGAGAGAATTAGGACAGGGCGAGAACAGCAAAAGGACTCAGTGAGATACAGCACTCAAATAGCAGCTCTACTCTGTCACATTATCCACTGTGAATGTTTCTGAATAATAACATGATCATAAACCTTGCTAAGCTGGAAAGAAGGAAAGAGAGTGAGTGAACAAGGACGGGAGATTGAAAGCTGTGTTAAATTGCATGAGTAGAACCATTTGAGCATAAAATTAGATTTTACAAATATGTTGTTACCTGGCACTTATTTGACAGTGGGGATATTAGTGCATTCTGGCATCTATGAGTATTACTAATCATATCAAATAAAAATGAATATGAACATATTGCAGGGTTGATATTGTCAGATGTATATCTGATATGTGAACTGAGAAAAAATAGAGCATAATTTCATTATATTGTGTTTTCTTAATGAACATTCCTAACACTGGAATTATTGACCAATGTCTTATAATGTATATAGCAATAGCTGTTGCTGTCTAACAATAAATTGCTAATTGCTATTAAAAATGCTTCAAATAAATAGCTTCAATTGAATAATTCTCAATCCTGAAATAGCAAGTGATTAAAATATAAACATGATTTTAAAAGCTAAATAATTAATAGTGGATAAGATTAAAAAGTAAAAAGTTACAAGATTTTTTTCTGCTCAAATACCACCTAAAAATTTGAGGACGCTCTATTTTTAAATTCTATGTTTCAGACGTTTATTAAATCATACCCTTTGAGTCTCAGGTCTTGTGCTTCACACAAACTTACTTATTACTCTCTGCACATAGGTCTGCCAAATGTAAATATGTAAATAACATTACAGTTTTTAAATGAATGTGTTTATAAATGTCTATATAAAACAGACAAACAGCAACAGTGATTGAATTGCATTCCTTTTCAGTGAAGCACAGAGAAATACCACACTGCATTTCTTTTGAGGGCATGGAAAGTTACAAAGCCTGTGTTCAGTGTGATTGGTCAGTGTTGTGCACAATGCTGGTAGTTTGCTGTAATTGTTAGTACTAGCCATTGTTGGCTCAATTCTCCTCAGCCATTGTGCAGCAAAGTTCCTTTGTGCTTCCGAGGAGCAGTGGAGCTGTTCAAAGGCAGCCTGGGAACCCTACCAGAGAAACACATGAATACAAAAGAAATCATTCAAATTAGTTTGCTAGCATACATTCATCCAGAAACATAATGATAGTGTCTTATTGTGCAGACCCAGGCACAGCTCATAACTGCCTGGATGGGGGTATGAACAAGCTTGAACAAGGAACATATGGATACAAAATAAAGTGGGCTAGAGAAAGCAAACGAGCAGAAAACTGCATGCTGAATTAGGTCAATTAGAATGTCTTAATGTTTGCTGTGTTTAAATGAAATGTTCTTTAAAAGGTTACAACACAAAACCATAAAATTTTTTGTTCCAGTTAAAGTCTGACTGTAGTCTATTATTATTTTATGATAGTTAAAGACAGGATGTGTTACATTTCTATAGATTTATTTCCATATATAGAGGTTGAGGATAGTAATATTTCCAGTTACACTGTAAGCTTAGTTGATGTAGACTATGTCCAAACATTATTGTTTTTATCATTATTATTCTTTTTACAGTTCATAAAATATATTCTGGTCATTCAATAACCAACTAATTCATGACCTACAGTACAGACCAAAAGTTTGGACACACCTTCTCATTCAGCGAGTTTTCTTTATTGTGTTCTTTATTGTGTTCTTTAGCCCAAACAAGTCTCTTCTGCTTGTTGCCTGTCCTTAGCAGTGGTTTCCTAGCAGATATTCTACCATGAAGGCCTGATTCACACAGTCTCCTCTTAACAGTTGTTCTAGAGACGTGTCTGCTGCTAGAACTCTGTGTGACATTGACCTGCTCTCTGATCTGAGCTGCTGTTAACCTGCGATTTCTGAGGCTGGTGACTCGGATAAACTTATCCTCCGCAGCAGAGGTGACTCTTGGTCTTCCTTTCCTGGGGCGGTCCGCATGTGAGCCAGTTTCTTTGTAGCGCTTGATGGTTTTTGTGACTGCACTTGGGGACACTTTCAAAGTTTTCCCAATTTTTCAGACTGACTGACCTTCATTTCTTAAAGTAATGATGGCCACTCGTTTTTCTTTACTTAGCTGCTTTTTACTTGCCATAATACAAATTCAACC